>VYXC01010732.1:2297679-2352356 GCA_013397175.1 Platysteira castanea | reverse complement strand
TTTTTTTTTTTTTTTACCAGTAAATGATGCTGCAAAAGAACAGGGTTGCATTTCTAATGGTGGAAGTAAATGTTTGGCTAGTCAGAAAAGAAATCTAAAACTCAAGTCAGATACTTCTTTTTCTGGCAGAGGTGTATAAATTAGGATCACACTGCACCCATGGGACGTGTATGCACTGAAAATTGGCTCTAAGGTGACACATTAAAGTCTTCAATAAGCTTTGTAGCTTTCCTGCACACGTAATCTTTGTTTCACACGGCACTGTAGTCTGCCTGTTGTGGGCTACTGGGCAAAGGTGCATGGTTGCTCATGTTAGATTTGACTGCTGCTGCATAGTG
Source organism: Platysteira castanea (assembly GCA_013397175.1). Lineage (NCBI taxonomy): Eukaryota > Metazoa > Chordata > Aves > Passeriformes > Platysteira > Platysteira castanea. The sequence continues at coordinate 2,352,018 of VYXC01010732.1, read as the reverse complement.
CAGCAAAAATCTTATGTCTTGAAAGTTACGGTGGCTGCAGGATATAGTTAATCAGTTGTGCAGGGTTTGGTACCAGATGATTTCTGCAGTGCACAGCTCTCAGACATTTGTGTAGCTGTTGTCATCGGGGAAAGTACTAGAGAACTTCAGTAGCATAAGGTTGTCTCCATCACTCAGCCTGTTTAAATTCTTGAGAAACTCAAGTGTCTGCCAAATACATGCTGCCAGACAACTGAATGTTAATCTTACACAGGGGACGTAAAGTACAGCTCTGTTCCTACCTTTATCTCTTATATATTATACTTACTATTTTTGATGGAGGCATTTTCCAAACAGGTTCAAAAAAAAAGATGCATAGTAAGGGTAAAAAACCAGACTATAATAATCTCATACCATTTTCTGAAATAGAAAAAATAGAAAGAATGAGGTATGTAAATTGGCAAGGAAATTGCTTGATCATGTGACTTTTCATTTCTGTTTATTTTGAGGTGTGCTATGTAATTTGTCACTATAAATATATTCAGTGTTGATGCTTTCCTGCATCCCTCTATTTAAGAAATTTTCCAAAGAAATGTAGGCAAATTCATGGGCCTTATCTAGAGAGTAGTCAAGTTAGCATCAGTGGTTTGTAAAATTCCATCTTCCTGTGCTTGGTCATGCTATGTTCCTCTTCCAGAATGTGTTTCATTGGGAAGAATTTTTCATTACTATTATTATTATTAGTAAAGTGTGTGTTTGTGTGTAGTTGATCATATGGAAGTGGAGAGTAAAGGCACAACTTAATGTTCAGGAATGGTGCCTGAGTTTACTTTTTTCAGCTGGCATGTAAAGTAATAGAAAATATTTAGTGTGGCTATTATAATTGAATGCTAATCTGATAAAGTGATGTCTAATTTTAACCTCCACAATCTTGTTTTCATATTATCATCTAGAAATAGAAGGGTTATTCTTTCCTGTTTTTGAAGATAAGTGGTTCCCCACCTGCATAGGAAAGCAGAGGCATGTCAATTCCAAGGAAAAAAAATATATGTAAATTATGCCCTGCAGGTAGCCTCATACTCTGTTTGCCCTCTGGATTATTGCTACCATGGCTTCTATTTTCATTGTGTACTGTGTCTGTGAAAAAAGCAGGAATTTGAAGGTTTTTTGTTTGTTTGTTTCTGTTTGGAAATTTTTTGTTGTTTGGGGTTAGGTATTTTGGTTGGATTTTTTGTGGGTTTTTTTTCCTTATTTTTTTCCTTTTTATCTTTTTTTTTGTTTGTTTGGGGATTTTTTTTGTGGTGTTTTTTTCTGGTTTTTGTTTGGGTGGGGTTGAGGTTTTGTTCGTTTGTTTGGTTTTTTTCTTTTTGGTTTTTTCCCCCCAGTAGTGGTGAAGATACTGATTGAAGATTTCATTCAGACTAACCAGGTATTATATTTATAAATATACTTCTCTTGTATAAAACAGCCCAAGTCACCTATTATATCTTGAGGTGATGGTGGTAGGGAAAGTAATGTAATGGAAGTCTTACATGTGTATTACCTACAAGTGCTTCTCAAAGCATAACACTCTCCCCAGGAACTTTTGGGAATAAGAAGTATATTCATTGATCAGAAGACATACAAAACTGCCAGCTTTGAAAAATGAAATTCTCATTAACTAAGCAGAGTACTTACAGCTTTGCAGTGTTCAATTGCTCAGTAAGCCACAGTGACACAATAAAGATGTTTCTAGAATAAAGTGGTGGTAGCTTGATACCACAAGTATGGAGTCTATTAAACCATAACAGATCATGTGAAGTTACTTTAGTGGTGTGGATATGTCCTGGGGTTGGACCCAGTCTAGCTCATTTTATGTCAGATGACCAAAACCTCTTTATTTACAGCTTTGTGATTTCATGCTTGAGTATGAACTTGGACATTGCTACGTGAGCTGTCTGTGCCAGCCCTTCAGGTCTGAAGGCTGTTCAGTCTTACTTTCCATCCTTATGCCTCTTTTTTAATTGGAAGGACAGCTCCTACGACCCAATACTTGGTGTAAGCTGTTCTGTGCATGTGTTGACTTATAAATGAGAGGTTGCCCTGATAGTAAACAAGTTTGGGACAAATTATTAAATCTGCTTTTTTTTTTTTTTTTTTAAACAAGGTTTTCACTTTAAATTCAGAGCTAATTCTCAATAAATTTTAACAATCAGATTCTTTCTAATTACTGTAGTTAATCAGGAATCACTTTGAAAATCATAATCAAGCAGCTTCATTTTATATTTTCACACGTTGTTACAAGGTTTTTCCTCATACTGTTTTGAAAGCTGAGATCAGGGTATTTCTGGTCCTCTTAAGGATTTCAATATGATTAAATATATAGGTGGCATTTATGCTTAAAATAAACCGGTAGCATCTATATTTTCACAAGCCTTCATTACATAATAATGACAACTTCTTTTCCCCCTCAGAGATACGAGGCCACTCTCTATGGTTCTAATAATTTTGCATTGAAGAATTGAGCGTTTTTTTGTAAGAGTGCTTCTCATTTTGCCAGCCAGTTTGGAGGCATGTTAAGATCCAGAACTTAGACAATGTAAGCAGATGTTCATGGTCTGAAACTTTTAAGTTGAGAAGATGGCAGCAGAACTACAGATGGTCTGTCTAGGAATAAATGGCTGGGTTTTGTGTTCCTCAAAATAGTCTGTTTCTGCATTATCATAACTTTATCATGAGACAAGCCCATGTAGTAATATCTGCTCTTGAGTTGCATTGCACAGCTCAGAACCTGATGTTTGTGCTACTGCCTATGATTTCTGTGGCTTGATTTTTGTTGAGCCTTTAGAAGGTGCAGAGACCTGCTTGCTACAGTGCAAAATTGATCATTTTGGCTACTGAACATCTGTCCTTGTCACACAAATAACAGTCCCTATTTTCTTTAACTCAGTAGTCTGAAGTCAAGACACAGTTTAGGTGCATCTCTCCATAGTAGAGGCCGCAAGAAGGGCTTTTTTTCTCTACTACAAAGCCATTCTTAGCACCTCATATATTAGTGTAGGGCAAACGACGTAAATGATTACCTGACAAGTCTTGGTCTAAGCTTTCATGACAAAGTTGTCTGTCTTAGACAATAATCCCCACTTAATTTTGTTTCACTGAGTTCTAGTGTTTATTTTGTAACAGGTGATGCACCCTGATCTGATATGAAAGCTGCTTCAATTAGGTGATGTATTTATACCATGAGGGTCACCTTTCTATGGAGATGTGCAGTCAAGTCTATGCTGGTCCTACGGCATCTGCCACCCTGTTGTTATGTAACAAGCTTCTAACTCTTTCCCTGTCTGTAGTCAACCAAGCTCTAAGTAGTAGAGATCTGTGTAATCTCTTTATCTGATTTAGTAATACAACTCATATCTGGGAGGTGTGCTGTCTATCACTGACAGCATAGCTTTTTTGTTACAATTTCTAGAGAGGGCACCTGACAGCTAAACATACCCAAAAGTCTTGGTTAGCAGACACAGATAATTTCTTTCTTCAGTTAAGAGGGTAATTGTGAAATACAGGGCCAGGATATCATGATCTTTATGTAAATCTGCCGGCTTCTCACAGATATGCAAGGTTTTTTTTTAAATGAGGGTGACTGTCAGAACTTGATGTGCGCAAGAGAAATTTGTGTACTGCTCACCCCCAGGCAGTGGATGTCTGCTTGAATGCCTTCTGTACATAGAAATAGGCCCTGAGGGTTTTGAGGTAAGCTAGCCTTATCACGTGGAGCATACACACATAACCCCTCAGGCATAAATCACTTCAGCTACAAGTAATGGTAGCTAAACCATTGGCCAGGGCTGGTGTTCTAACACTTTCTGATAAATTTCATTGTGCAAAGGAAGAAAGGAGTGGGAAAACTGGTTGATAATAGGAATAGTCTCGAGGAACAGGAACCAAAACTGTTTATCTAAAGCAGTCTCTTGACATAAGATTGCATAGTCAGGGTGTGCTCTGGGGTAGGCTTTATATTATTAAACCTTATTTGTGATTGAAAGGCTACTGTTACAGAAGTGTGATTAGAGACCTCTGTCTTCTCTAACTGCAAGCTGTTTTTGTAAGGGTAAAAAAACACTGCCAGATTTCAATGTCAAACTAATTAAGAGTATTATGTCCCTTCTGGACAAATTACCATTGGTGTACAGCAGCTAGATCTCAGTGAGCTACCAAACCAAGTGTTGATATCCGGGTGTACATCCATGCAAGTTACATGGAATAGAGGATGGGAAAAATTGTAAGAGGTTTACAGGCTGTACTTTCCTGTGAAAAGCTGCTGTGTCTACAGCTGAGGTTCTTCTATTTGTTTGTTTCAAGGCGAGGTGATACCACCACCACACCCAGCAAATACTGAAGTAGGGTTTAATTGCTGGAGAGTGTCTTGTGGACCTGGCTTCAGTTACAGCCTTTTCAGCTAAAGCTCTTCCCTGCGCAGAGGCAGAGTGATGTCCTGCGCCACCCTCTTGCATTACCTCTTGCATTAACTTGCATGTATGTTATATGCACTGATTTAATCTCACTAAAAGCATTTTCTATTGTAACTCAGCAGACTGTTTTAGAATCTTGTGTTACAAATAGCTGGAGGCTCAATCAGCATGCTTTCAGCTTTAGCCTTTTTTTTTTTTCAGAGTGAGTTAATCACTTGGCGTATTGAATCTGGAAGAGGTGATTTATTTCACCATAATTTTATAGGACAGCTGCATATAAAATATACTTGAAGTCTATTATGTCTAAGAGAAGTGATATTTCACCTACCTAGATGTGAATGCAGATATTAAAATGGCTTGAAGAATTAGAAGTGATGCATAGCTGGTGCCGAAAACTTACTGTAATGCCTAATTACTGAATTCAAATAGACTAGTTATACATTTTTTAATTCAAAACTAGAGGGTGCAATAGCATCTATTCTTGGTGGACAAGAAAGTTGCTTCTACTAAATTGCTGCTGTCTAGCTTTTCAGATGTGAAAAGAGGTGAGGAGGGATTGCAGCAGGGTGGCTTTCTTCTGTGATTAGGTATGCAAAATAGTCATTCAGCACTTGAATGTAGGGCAAGGATTAATTGATACAGTAAATAATATGCCCTTTGACAGAAGCCACGGTCTGTCTCAGAATTGGATCTAACTTGCTACATTATGCTGCAGTTCCTCTGTAGAGATTCTCAGTCTTTGGGAATATTTGATACCTCTGACCAAATTATAGGCCGTGTTTGGGGCAGGGGCTCAGTAAGAAAATAAGGTGTATCTTCAGTGGAGAGGGCAGAAGCTGTTGTGATTGTTCAAACTGGTTGAAACTAACACTTCAGTTCTGAAGGCACAGTAATATTTTTCTTCTAATTAAGGATTATAAAGTCAGAATATACACATTGTATGGTACAACGCAGTACAGCTAAGCTGTGTTTTGCAGTCTGTCTGTGATGACCTACACTATGCAGCTTGAAGTATTTAATGATGTATCCAGACCTAATATGTCTCCTTGAAAAGCCCAGAATACAGAAGAAATAATTATCACATATGATACATGATCAAATCTACACTAAATGCAGTATTTCGGTAGGAAAACAATACAAAATGGCAAAAATGAGAATTTTCTTAATAGATATCCAAATAACAAGAAGTAGCTTGTCACTGCTCCCTGATTCCGTGCAGCTGGCTACTGGAGAAGAAGAGAAGTTGCAACACAGAAATTGCAAGCTAGTGGCTTAAACAAGACGACACTTCAGTTTTGCTACATTTATCTGCAGCTTTAATGGGAATGACCCCATTTGTGCTAGGGTAATTGCCCAGGCTTAAACGAGAGCTAAAACTAGCATCGGTTCCTAAACACAAAGAGTGTTTATGTTTATAGTCAGCACTTACAGATGGGAGTATTTGCTGAGATGAAAATCTATATGTCAGACATGACACTGTAAACACTGGGCAGTAAAATCTTTCTGAAAGAGTTAGAGTGATTTGCTGGTGGAGTAAATCAACCCTCAGAAGTTTGGGTCTTAACCTCAAATCAAAATATGTAGATCTCCAGTACCTCAAGAAGCATAACAAAATTTGTTTCAGATAAAAGGTAAAAATTGGTTTGAAATGCACATTTTTGCTAAGAGGGGGCTAATATCCAAACAATAACCATAATGGCTTTCTGTAACAGATTTGGTTTTTTAATCAGCACATACTTCATCTTATTAAAATACACAATTCACTCAGAATGAAATTTAATAATTTCCAGAAAAGCTCCTGGAGAGGAATGGGGGCAGGGAAGGAAGTAAAATTCATTGCTTTCCTCTGCACTAGACTACAGAAACTGAATGATACATAGAAAATGGAGCCATATGCATGCATAAATCATATCTATCTTATGCTGTGACCTGCATTTCCTGCCTCACGTCTGCCTGCTACCAGACATTCCTTGAATACCAACAGAAGAGGGATTTGCATTTTGGTACATACTGTCTAACAGGCTGTCCAAGGTCCCATTTACAGTTCTGGGAGGACAATTCAAGTATGTCTTTGGAGAGCAGTGGTTTCAGACTGAAAGGGGCTTTATAGATCATTGTTCAAACATCTATGTGCACATACTGATTTTTAGAGCTATTGAGCATCCAATGCCTTCCTTGAGAATGTCAAGGACTCAGTAAATTATTGCTTCTGAACACCTGTACTTTCAGTCAAGCATGCATGCTTTTGATTACTTTGTCATAAAAGGGGTGGGGAAGTATTAAGACCACACAGGGTCATTGGTCATTGAACACCATTCGATGAAGGAAGGTGGTAAGGAACAAAAGGTGGATTTAGGTATTCTGACTCATCACCCTGAGGAGCTGCTCTTTCTCTCCACTGATCAGACAAAGCTGCAATGGACTATATAAGCAAACTGAGCCTAGTTGAGTGATGTGACTTTTCCTCCATAAACATATCTGTGGATGACTATCATAACTGTCAGGTAAAATTTTGTAATTCCTAATCCTTGGGTAGGGGAAATGGAAGGGGAACTTGCTGGCTTACCTTGTGTTCAGGAAGTAGACCGCATTTGATTGAATAAAGCACTTACCTGAGCCAGTGTAAGTGTAGAATAGTACCTATAAAATCCTGCAGTTATTTCCTAATGCCTGCAAATATTTTGCTTATATTCACATTGTTCAATGTATTTTCAGCATGTTAGGTCACAAAAAAGGGCATGAAGGACTACTTTTCAACTTCATTTAAGAAAAGAACAAACAAAAAACCCACTAACAAACCCAGCCTTAGGTCTTTGGAAACCTTCTGGCCCACAGTTGCTAGTCTAATTTCAAGCTATGAAAGTGGAATTCTACAGCAATAATTTGTACAAGGGAAGAACCCCACAAAACTAAATGTGAAAGGTTACTGCATGGCCAACAATATCTACATCTTTTTGTGATGAAGGTTTAAAGATAACTAGGGAAAAAGCACATTAAAAAAATTGTTTCATTTTAAAGAGATCTGTGAAAGAGTGTGGCACATTTTCTTTTAGTGGGAAAGTCTCTTAATCAAGAAAGTGTTCTAAGCTCATCACTTATAAAAAGGGAATCCTTTAATAACTGCAGCATAAAGTAACTTTCTTAGAATCCTAAAGGATATCCTACTGGGAGATACTTGGTTAATAATAAACTGCTTTTGCTGTTGAATACCTTGACAGAGAGGCTATGTGTTGCTCTAGATTTTGTTATTCTTAGTTGCCTTCCTAAAATCCATGTTGCTGGTCCTTCTGTGCTGTTGTTTATTTGTCTTCATTAAATGTTCATCCTTTTTTCAAAGTGAGATCAGGTTTTTGCTGAGTAAAAAATTATGGTTATTCTCTCTTTGGTAGTGAAATCTGCACAGTTAACCATCTTACAGCTGTATACATGCACATTGTGGCACATATTAATGTACTTGGAGAAATTAAATGCTGTGCATATGAACGACAAAATACTTGTGCTTTGTATTAGATAAAATCTATACAGATTTAGACACAGATATTTGTATAATCTCACAGAATGCTGTGAATTGTTGTTTAAGAGCCTGTGTTTATGAGCTTGATGTCTGTATTGTAACAGATTTCAGGTGTCTGGCAGTTGCCTGATGGGTAATTTGGTTTTTGATCATCAAGTTTTACAGACCATTGAAACAGAAATCCTTATATTCTGATTAAGGCAGAATTGCCTCAACTTCATGAAATTATAAAAGTGTCTGGATAGGGTAATACTGAGAGCTGGAGATAACGTGATTTCTGTTGTAACATGTTAGTAGTTGTGTACTGGTTTTGAGGTGGACAGAAAAGGAAGAGAGTGCATAAACAAGCACTGATATTTTTATGAAAGCAGCAAGATAGAAAAGGGCACTCAAAATAACTGAATATCTTTCAGATGGGACACCTTCAGCAATGTAAAGCTTTGCCTTCCTGGTTCTTTTTGGAATGCAAAGTCTTCCAGGATATCTTGCAATAAATTGGAATTATTCTATTCATTTTGTTCACATTAAAGGTGCACATCTATGCTTTCAGTTCCCAAAGGCTTTCTTTAATTTCAATCTCAACGCTCAATTCACCAAGTTTCTAAGAAATTTTTCTATTGCTGATTCTCTCAGTTTTAGATGATAGCTTTTTCTTTTAAAAACCCTAAAAAACAACACCCAAAGGAAACCACAAACCCCAAAGGAACTTATAACAACAACAAACCCTACAACAATTGCCAGCAGAAAAAACCCCAAACCTTGGACTATGATACATCACTTAATGAAGTAATGTTTAGGAAGAAGTATTGGCTTCGTCTCTTTTTTCCTTGTCCCACTTCTTAGCCATTGTACATCATGGATCAGATGTCAGCTTCTTATGCTGAGTAGTTTGAAGTTGGTGATTCTGTTTGGCTTAGTAGTTAGGAAGTAATGCACTGTCACCCAAAAATCTTACTGATTTTAGATTCATATTAGGAGCTAGTTCATTTTGCATTAACCTGCTAACAAAGGAAACGTTTTTCAAGAGGAGTTCAGTCCAATTTACAGTATTTGTGAATCATTTAATTGATTTTCGTTGTCTTTTTTACAGGAATTGTTTCAATTATGACTCTCACTGCTCTTGCCTATGAACGCTACATTCGAGTGGTCCATGCGAAGGTGATTGACTTCTCTTGGTCTTGGCGGGCTATCACATACATCTGGCTGTACTCCCTAGCCTGGACTGGAGCACCTCTTTTGGGCTGGAACAGATACACACTGGAAATCCATGGATTAGGTTGTTCAGTGGACTGGAAGTCAAAAGACCCTAATGATACCTCCTTTGTGCTCCTTTTTTTCCTTGGCTGTCTAGTAGCACCTGTTGGGATCATGGCCTATTGCTATGGCCATATTCTGCATGCAGTTAGAATGGTAAGTTAGTTCAAATAAGACTTCCCTTAATGCAATATTACCAGTGAAATGTATTGAAGCTGTACATTAAGGTTGGATCCAAGGCAAATTTGCACTCTTACTTCCCATTCAAACTTCTGAATGTTTGATGTTCATCTATGTCAAGTACCACTAGAAAGGTTGTAGGATTGGGAGAGAACCAGCCTAGAGCTACCAAGGTCTGTTTGGTGTGTGGTTTTACTGGGAGGAAGTAGGGAACTGCTTATGCTTACTAATCCGCATCAGATCCTCACCTGAAAATTCAATTCAAATCCTTAGTATGAGAAAGTGTTAATGATTCATATTCTGTGGGTAATTAGTCTGGACTCATTCAAGTTTACGGTCAACAGTATTGGCACAATGGATAATTTGTGGAGTATGCTCATGTGCATGTCCTATCTTTTCCTTATTTTACGACTCAGGTAACATGGGAACCTGCTGCCTAGTGTTCTGCTTTAGAGATTTCATAATTTTAGAGTAAAAAACTATGTGGCAAAGCAGTACAGAGTAATCGATTTATGAAATTTTCTTTTCTCTAAATATTTCTGATGATGCAAATCTACAGGATTGTCTGAGTAGTCAGATAAAGGACCACTAATGTAAACTGAACTTGCTTATGCCATTAGCTGAGGGCAAATTATTTTTCTAAAATACTTATAACTGCAGCATGCTTTGTTACATCTGCAGCATGATTTGTTGTTTTCTAGTAGATTGGCTATTCTATTTTTTCTCAGCTTGTCTTTTTACACTTAATGTAGAGAATAAAAGTCTGAGAAACATTATGTAAACTTCCAGAAGAATTGTGGTTTAAAAGGTAAAGTGTATGGTGTCTGTGCCTTAAACTAAAAGAGTGAATCAGTTACCTATAAATTAATGTAGAACTATTCAGGTTCAAGTAAAACATAAAACTATTTTATTTTACTATCTTTTTTCCTCTACAGCTTCGCTGTGTAGAAGATTTCCAGACGGTTCAAGTGATCAAGCTTCTAAAATATGAGAAGAAGGTGGCTAAAATGTGCTTCTTGATGATCTCCACGTTCCTTATTTGTTGGATGCCCTATGCAGTGGTCTCCCTCCTGATAACATATGGCTACAGCAACCTTGTAACTCCAACAGTAGCTGTCATCCCATCCTTCTTTGCCAAGTCAAGCACTGCTTATAATCCAGTTATCTATATCTTCATGAGTAGAAAGGTAGGTACATTAAAGGTTTTCTTGTTTGAATTATTAGTAGCCAGTATCACAGTTGTGGAGTTTAGGTCTGATATACTTTAATCTGAAAAATTATTTAAATATTTGAACATCTAGGATAAATGGTGACAATCTAGAAGAAGTAAAATCCCTGATGGTGCTTAAATACCGCCAGATTGGAAATGTAATTTGTTTAAATGTGAATTCAAACATGTAACTCGCATGCAAGTGACAGGAAAGAGTGTCAGAATTCAAATGTCTAGTTTTGACAGTTTACCCGTGAAATGGATTATAACTAGAAGTCCTGACTGGAATTACTCCTTTACCACTGATGGAGTAAAACTCCATCAGAGAAAATTTAGAATAATCAGTGTCTGGTTTTTAGCAATAAAAAAACTTGCCTCTGACTTCTGTGTTATAGTAACACAAGGACTGAAATTGAAAGTGTAACATGCACATTATAAACCTCTGAAACCAAGACTGTATAAAGATATCTGGTGTTTAATAGAATCCCTTGACAAAGGGTAAAAAACCATGAATGATTGCTGGAGGGATTTTCCTGGGTTTTCCTTACCTTTAAACTCGTTGTACATGAGATGGAGTTTTCTGTGATTTCCTGCACTGGCTTGCAGTTGCTGGGCAGCAGCCTGGGCCAGCCAGCAGTCTGCAGGGATAAGGCAGCCAAGCCAGTGGGTCCGATCAGCCACGTGGGCAGCCAAGGAAAGGCTGCAGTGCAGCTCAGGTCAGGACCAAGGGCAAGGGGGAGCTTCAATGCTTTCCTGAGTAAAAGCAGGAGACCTCCAGTGTGGCATCTTGCAGTTCTTCCCCCGCAGCTCATTTCACAGCAGGATGATCCACGGTTACACAGCTGAACAATATCAAAGTTGTCCTGGATATGGGAAACTAGCAACAGTCATGTTCAAATAGACTTTTCAACAGGGTGGCTGTTTAAATACACTGGCAGTGACTCTGTACCTAGTTGTCAGGCTGAGTAGTGTGTCTGAAAAACGTTTTGTGGGTTCTGATACCTAGCAGCAAATCAAACTGGTACCAGGCATAATGCCAGTAAAGACACAGCCAGGGTAAGAATCAATCATCTGAACTCGCTTATTGGAGAGGCATTGTGAAGTATTTTTCTCTAATTCCAGATTAGAACCAAAATGATAGTATTTTGCTTAATTTTGGGGGATTATTTTGCCCTCAGAAGGAATCCTAAAACAAGTTCTCCTCTATAATAACCTTCCTTTATCTGACCTGTTCTAACATTCTTGTGCTTTCTAACTTCTGCACTACACTGAGGTAGACCACAACCTCTGAAGTCATCAAGGCTTCCACATGACCATTCTTTTGTGCCAGATTATCTTTTTCTGAGATCTTGTAATTAGCTAGGTTCCTTTCCCAACAGGACAGACCTATTGCCTTCCCTGTGTCAGAGCAGGATTAATTTTCCACAGCAAAACCTTGTTCCAACTTGGCATGTCAGATTGCTTCTTGCATGGTATCTGGGAAAACAGAGGCACTGGCCATGCAGGATAATACAGAGTAATCCTTAACTCAGCTAAATGAAAAGTTGTTACAAAAGGTGTCCTAGCCCCTTTTTAGAGAAGAGGTGCATTATTTCGCACCTGCTTCTGGATGTTTATTTTGTGTGGTGTTTTTGTTATTTCTGTTTGGAGTTGTTTTGGTATTTTGATTGGCTTATTGAAGTCTTCTTCATACATTCCAGGCACATCATGTTACAGGTTAACAAACAAAGGAGAAGTTGCCCACTTATTTCTTGTAAAACCAGAGATCTTCCCCAAAGGATCATACTTGAGCTTTAAATGTGTGTAGACTGAATGAACGCATCCTTTAACCCTCATACCTGGATTTTTGTTTCGTTGAAGGGGAGATCATAATTAGAGAATTAATACAGTGCTACTACTCAAATTTTAATTCTATGTGCTGGTGTGAGGTTTCACTGAACACCTTATTTAGTCACACAGTAGAACAGACTTCCTGTGTCATAGGTAGCTGCTAGTTAGCTGAAAGGCTTCTGTTCCTTCCATATTCAATGGGAACATTTGACTTCTTTGTTACTAACCATTGGAATCTCATTGTACATCTGTGACATTAAATGCTTTTGTTAAAATTCCAGACCCTGGAGTTACTTAAAAGGAAGAAAACATCACTTTGTATCCCCTTCCTCCCCTTGTTCCTTCCTTCTGTATTCTCCTGTGAAGTGTTTGTGAGAATATTCTTTTCCTGCTGGATCAAATGTGTAATTTTTGAATATGGAAACAAAACCTATAGCACACTTTGGAACCTAGTCCTCTTCTCTTTTGGAGATTGTGGACTGCAGATCTTGTGACTGGTAAAATATTCAGTTGCATTTCAGTGCCCTCTGTTGGCTTGGTGATCCTATGCAGATGTAGAGGAAAAAAGTACCCACTACAAAGGCACCATGTTTTGTTACTGAAACCAACTCAGAAGCTACGCAGAAGTCTCTTAGTTTGAGTCATTTACTGTACAGTGCCCTTCAGTGGCTTGTACATGGTAGTGAATGCTTGGGAGGCTGAACCTTATTCTCTTTATTCTCTCTTGCAGTTTCGGCACTGCCTTTTGCAACTACTGTGCTTCCGCCTGATGAGATTCCAGAGGACAATGAAAGAGACACCAGCAACAGGGAGTGACAAACCCCTACGACCAATAGTTATGTCTCAGAAAGCAGGGGACAGGCCAAAGAAGAAAGTGACTTTCAGCTCCTCCTCTGTCATTTTTATTATCACCAGTGATGACACTGAGCAAATAGATGACAGCAGTAAACACAATGAGGCAAAAGTAAATGTCATCCAAGTAAAGCCATTGCAGGGATGAGCTGAAGAGACATAAGAATGAGATGGATTTCAGCCAGTAGACTGTTGAGGCTGGAGACTGGTTTCAGCAGCAGTGTCTGTGGGCTGCCAAAGGAAATGACATTCTTAAGCTGTGAAATACTGAAGGGATTCAGCATCTTTGGTCACAGTACAGAAATCTCTGCTAAAATTGTTGATGGGTGTCATTACTCTGAATTTTCTTAAAGCATATTTTATGATTGCCATTCAGAACTTTTGGTATTTTAATGTTTTCTGTATATTGAGCCTCCAGTGAATAATTAAATGGATCTTATTTATATAATTTTGTTTTCGGTGAAATATTTTTTTCCCCGCCAACTAGGCCATGATCTGATATTGTTGCTTGTTGGATACAGCTTGAAGGGAAGTACTAGGTCCTGAGAAAACAATAATATTTCAGTTGACTTTTCTAAAGAACAAGTAGAGGGTTTGTAAAGAGAAACTACCCACTGTTCAGATTTATGATGGTAAAAATTTGAGTGATTAACAATAACAGTGTATGATTCCTTATTAATTGATGTACAGCATATTTACCACACTGACAATCATGTAACAATATATGAAAACTAAACATTAGAAGTTGTGGTAAATTTCTTATCTTAGCTACTCTATTTAAAATGCAGTGAAATGAGCCGAAACTTCATGAAATGATTTTCACTGAAATTGCGAGATTTCATTTCCTTTCAGGAAAGGAAATGAAATGAGAAATCAAGGAATGAAGTGAAATGGAAAGACAAGAAAGGAAATGTAAAGAAATGAAATTGAAACAAAAAGAAAATTCTTAGAAGTTCAATTTTTGAAATGGAATGGAATGAAGTACAGTGAAATGAACCAAAACTTCATGAAGTAATACTCATTGAAATCACAAGATTTCATTTCCTTTCTTGAAATGAAGAAATTTCATCACGGCAAGGTACCGAGATTGCTCACTCCACACTTTTGGAATCTGGGCCAGCCACCGTGATGGGGATCGCAGCGGCAGCCACAAGGTGCCATTAGGGTTTGGGTTAGGGTTTAGAGAGCTGCAGGGCCTACAGCTCCAGGGACACTGGCACTCCAAAAGGCAGTGCAAGGGTATCACAGCAGGATGCCAATAGTGCCAACTCCACACTTTTGAATCTCTGCCGCCTCTGGTGATGAGGATCTCTGTCACAGAACCAAGCTGCCATTAGGGCTAGGGTTAGGGTTGAGAGAGTAAAGGAGCCTAGAACACTGGGGCTGGAAAAGGCATGCCAAGGCAATCCCAGCAGGGCCCCAGCTTAGCTGCTCCTACAGCAGGGTATATAATTAATGAAGATTTAAATAAACTAGTTGGTAAGAACGTTCATGATCCTGTCATGCAAAGGGAAGTTATGGGTGTGGTGAGTACCATGATAACCTCAGAGCAAATTATTTTCTCTTAAGGATGTTTCATTGATACTATGCATTACTAGAAAAATGCATCTGATGATTTAGCTAAAATGCCATTTTTAATCTGCAAATACAGAGGCCTCAGTTAGCTTGTTGCCTCCCAGCACCTGGTGTGTCAAGACTCTGTCGGAAGGCATTTCAGCAGCTTCTCCGTGCTGGGGAAGGGATCCCCTCTCACCCTCTGTTTTGAGGCAGTCATGAATCCTGAACCTGCGCCCACTGACTTACCAGTGCTGGGGCTTCTGCTGCTGTGCTGGATCCCATGGAGGCAAGACACTGCAGGATGGGAACCGATCGGCTCCACAGATGTTCCTCCTTTTTCAGCTTCCAGAAGAAACTAGATTTGTGCTGAGTGTATCTAACTTCATTGCAGAAGAGTTGGGCCTTATACTACTAAGACTTTTTATTTATCACAATGATTACATCGGTCAGGAGATCAGTATTCACAAGCATACCCTTTTTGCTCTTGTCCCCTGCATAACATTGGTCTCCTGCTGCTGCTTGCTGCTGGAGTACTGCATCAGCTAAGTGAAATGGATGTGCAACCACTATACTGTGCTAAACCACCCAGAAAGAACAGCTTTTAAGAATACATTTATCCTTGGCTTATATAAACAACCTCCAGCTCAAGAATGGAATTCGACTGTCTAATATCCAGAGGTGAGAGATGAGAAAAATCTGGCTATGATGGTGGAAGGTTTCACAAACTCGTATGTGACGCACATGCAAACATCTCAGTTTGAAAATATCTGCAGTCAGGTATTTCTTTTGTCAGTCTATGTCACCACAGTTAAGGAGCGTTATTTGTTGTCTCTCAAGAAGGAAAAAAGGAGGGGGGTGAGGCTGGAGCTGTCCCAGAGGATGGGAGTGCCTGTTCCTTCTGCTGCTTAAGGTTGGCAGTAGGTGCCCCTTTGGGATTAGACCGGTACTTGCACATGTCCCCGTCTCTCCCTCGGTGGCAGCAAAAGCGGGATGAAAAGCAGGAGGGAGAAGTGCACAGGTGATATCTCCGGGTTTTTTTCTGCCGCAGGCAAGCGCTGCAGCCTTTTAGTTCCATTTGCCTGATGCCCAAGGCTGCCTTGCCTGCTGCTCTGACCTGGCTCTGCATTCCGTTTATCCAGCTCAAACAAAAAGAAAGCTTTTTTCTTGCTCTTTCCAGATCAGATTAGTATTGAAGAAAAACTTGTAACGCATTAAATCTGAAGAGGAAATTAAATTGATTTTTAGTACAAATGAGAAGGCACGTTATTACCAACAGACTTGGCACGAAGCGTTGCCTGGCCCTGGCTCTTTTTCCTCGCGTTTCCTTGCATTTTCCAACAGCGTTTGCGCTCCCTCTTGTGGCTTGCTCAGCCCCGGTGCCTGCTGACTGAATAATGAGCCTGGCCCTCTAAAAACATGTTTTCCTTACAGGTTTCTTCTGCATATGGGAAGATTCACTGTTTAATGTCTATTATCTTTTGTTTAGAGTGCATATATATATTCTGTCTTTGAAAAATTATAGGAAAAAGATATCTGTAACTAATAGGAAAGGCCTGTAATAGTGATAATTTGAGGACCTTATGTCTTTGCACATTCTAGAGAATCCAGCCAGAAAGGCTTGTTATATAGTTTGTGTAGGCATGGTGCTGGAGCAGCATATTAAAGTGCTTCTAAATCAATTTTTAGCCTTGCTGAAACTTCCTCCAAGTGAAGGTAAAATTCCATCTGTTACTTCTCAAAACAGCCTGAGGTCTGCTCTGTGGGGGAATAAAGTGTATGTGTATCGATTAGCCATGCTGGTTTTCACCAGTCTATCTTCACAGATAAATGATTGAGACTGAGGCCAGGATATAACATAGAATTATTAAACCTTACTTAACAGGCTTTCTGCCACCCTCTTATTTATCTGTATTAACTGAATTTCTGTTTTATCAGTGAACTTCCAGGTGTAACAAAAATGGGATTTTGCTTCTGTGATAGATGGATCTGAGATAGTAACAAGAAAATACTCTTCATCTTCATGTATCCCATTGTCTTCATGGTTTATCTAATTGACTTGCAGCAGTATGCCCTCAATACGCTGTGCCTTTCATTTGGTTTGCTGTGTTGGTGTGAGTTGAGTATTGAGTACACGGGATGGGCCCTGACTGGTATCTTGAACTGTGTCAGTGCAAATTCCATCTGCAATTACTCTTTTCTGAGGCATGCGGAAGCCTTCAGTAAGAGGCTCCTACAAAATTGGGCGGGGTTTTCTTTCCTTATGTCAAATATGCACTTATTTTAGCACCCTTTCAGTAATACGTCTGCTGGTTGGGTCCAAGGAGAGTTTAAAGTATACTTCGGGGCTCTTGAACATGAATTCTAATTGTCCTCCTAGAGGTAAAATACAGAAGAGGATTTTTGTCTACTTCTAAAACCTTTCAGCTTAAAAAAGCTTTTGGGTAGATAGTGTTAGTACAGCATCTATGTATAACACACAATACCAGTGTACATCCCAGTGTAAAATTACAGCTTCTATTAATCATGACTTGTGGCTTTATAGAGATAGTTGTAAAATAAGTGTTTATTTGAACCCATCAGAAATCAGTGAAACTTTACAATCCCCAGAACTAGGTATGGTTTTCAGTTTCTCAGCTGCCTGAAAGCTTCTAAGTGAGGGCCTAGTAGGACAGGATGGGGGGGGGAAAGTGTGGGAAGACATTCTTTTCTTTTCAAAACCACCAGAAAAATGCCTGCTATTTCTTCTAGTGTAAGAAGATAATGGTAGCCATATGAATAGTACATACATATATATACAGAGTATATAACAGCATCTAGAGATGCTCAGTAAATAAATAGTTCAAGTAAGATTTCTATTTATGTCTACACAAAATAGTCCAACTCATGAATTTTAGATGTATTTAAAATTTTAAGTAAAAGCTTAGGATATAGCAGTCTGTCTCCTGCCCTGGAGCTATTTCTATTAAAGTTAATAGCATGTCTGGTTTCCAGAGAATTACTATCACATGTACTGACAGTGGGGAGCATTTGCTTCCACAACTGTTTTGAAATGGCTTATTGGTACCCACTGCTGCAATAAGGTGTGATAGAATAATAATCATATTTATTTTGAGTTTTCTCTAACTACGTTTTATACACCCAGATCAGGGTATTGTAAGAGACATCCAGCTTTTAAAAGAAATCTGGGAATTTCTTTTTAATTTCCAAGGTGAATGAGAAATTAGTGATTAGAAAAGGACATGTTGCTACCTAAAGTGGAGAGAATGTTTCCCAGGAACAGTACGTCCCAAGCCTGAGCTTTTGAATATCAACTTCTAATAACCAGTCCTTGAAGCACAACAAAGAGGCACCTAAATAATCATGTCTTTCTCTGAAAGATAATGAACAGAATCAGAAATTATGTTGAAAATGTCAAATATCAGAAAGTTTGATAACCATACCTTCCTTTCTTTATCTACACATTTATTGTTATTAGAAATAGAATTTTCAGAATAACAAAGCGTTGTTTTTCTAAGTGAAGTCCTTTCCATGCTCTTATTTTTTTCTGGGTATTTTTTTAAACTAGTTTCAACATTCTTTCATCAAAATTGTGTTCTTTTCTAATAGAAAAGCTCAGATGCATGGTCTCTGCTAAGTAAAGAGGGAAGCAGAATATATTTGAGATCTCTGCCTTATTGCAAGGAGGTTTGTGAAGGTGTCATCGATTTAGCAGTGGGAAAAGGGACTGAAGTGGTACACACAAAAATTTTTGAGAGAATGATGTTCAAGTGAGACAGCATGTACTTTAAATATAATATATCATACATTTATTTTGCACATAACACACAGTCGTATCTGAACACAAGGGATTCGCTGATCCTAAGAATGTGTCAGCTTCCACTGGAAACAGCTTGAGATATATGTCAGTTACACAGCAAGACCAATTTCTACCGAGATGAGGTCTGTCACCCTGCAGAGGGAGCCATTGGGTTATCAAGCCAAACAAGACTGTTTTATTTTCATTGCAGGATTTTGACTTTTGGTGTTTTTTTGGTGGTTTTTTTTTTTTTTTTTTTTTTTTTTTTTTTTTTTTTTTTTTTTNTTTTTTTTTTTTGTGTGTGTGTGTGTGTTCTTGTTATGTCATTAGTTTTGTTTGTTTGTTTTATAGTGAGCTTGGATGAATGCTTACAGATTTAATTTTCTTCAGGTTTTGTTATATTTTGCAGAAACTCATAGCTTAAACCTTTTGTCCTTCCTAGAGGTGACAATTACATGGCTTAGTGCTTTCTCTACAAAGGAAACAAGATAGGAAAAGAGGTTCATCCTGTTCTGGAGTACCAAGGACAGCGCTTATTTTGTATAAAATGCAGCAGATCTCACGAGGGTACAAGTTGTCCAAGCGCCGTATCTGGGTTTAGACTGCTCCGTGCAGATGGGAGCAGAATTCTGCTGAGGAAAAGAGAACAGAGTTATTTTCATGGGAAAGAAGACTTACTATCAGGGACAGCATGATGTAACTTTTACAGAGAAGGGATGGTCTTTACTGATCAGAATTTAATTTGTTGCTGTTTCTAATTTTAATGATACTGTACCCCACCATTGCTAGACTTCCCCCAAATCAGAAAGCTGCACTCCTGGTTGTTCTTTGCCAGTCTGCCAAGGTGACTGTGTCTGGCATTGCCTCAGATGTTGGCAGTAGACACATGCTGAATTACAATTATGTCAGACAGTTCCTCTTGGGAAGCTAAAGCTGTTCCATTTGTATTATACGTGGACTGAACTGGAAGATATGGAGCTAAGAGATTTTTAATTCCAAATAGGGGTTCAAGAGATGTTTTCTCCTGCAGCACCTTACTACTTGTAAGTTAATGTTCTATATCATACTGTCAGATTTCAATGTTCAGTTAAAGCAGTTATTGTGCTTTCTTCCTAAGTAAATGTGCCACTAAATCAGGAACTCCACCCATTTCAGAACAATACAAGTCTGAAGAACATAGCAAGTAATTTTCATGATGTCAGTCCATTTCCTAGTGTTTGTGATGCTTTTCCCTTTATTTTGGAGCCATTTAGTACCTATGAGCAAAATGTATCTGTGATCTGCAAGACTTTCTGTGTTACGACAGAAGTGTCTTTCTTGGAGTTAGAGTGTGTCCAAAAGAAGTTCTGTACTTTTCACAAACATTATTTGCTCTAGTAAACTGTGAGGTTGTATTGCATAGAAATAGTTTTCCTGTATTTTCTGGCTTATCCTTGTTCTTTTCCAGTCCTCCTAAAGTTTTATTTATAACATTTTTGAAGTGGCCTCCACTGGCTCTTGTACACCCCTGTTTAGATAATATTGGCGAGTTATCTCCTCCTTGCCTTTTTCCCTTCTAAAGAAGAGAGAAGCATGTTTTAATTTTAAAACTGGATCATTTTTCCCAAGTAGGTCATATTTTCAGACTAGAATTTTCAAATGTGACTAGATTTTGGTCAGGTTATAATGAGACTTACTGACTTATATCTTTCCCAGTTATACCTTCCAAATATAACTTGCTTAAAATGAAGGACAAGGGTTTCTAATATTTATGCTGAAGAATATATATTAAAGGTCTGAGAAATATGCTGAGAGAGGAGAAAATACCAGTAGGATGGGGAGGCCAAGAATCAATATCACTGCTATGCGTGGTTCTTCTGATTCCCCTTCTCCACTGAGTTACTTTCTGGCCCAGTTAAAATTAATAATTCATAAAGGCAGAGTAAAGAGTTTTATCCACATGCTTATTGGGCTGTACTTCAATTTACTGTATAAACATGGAAACCTTTTCACAGCAATTTCACATTACTGTAAATCTCTATGCTAGTACTTTAGTTAGGTTTTGGCTTTATTTTCTCCCTAGCCCACAAATGTCTTTTTAGGTCAGGCATCTCAGTGCTACTTTAAATGGCCTTGGAAAAATATGACCCTGCAAGCAAAACCTCTTGTCTTTGGTGCTTCAAGATGAGTTCATAATGATGCTCCTTCCCACTGCATGTCTGGAAGTCCTGAAAATAACAGCAATATTTTTCTGACAGATCTGATAGACAGAAACTGCTGTCCCTGATCTGAGTGAAGTTACAGTGTTGTTCTCTCAAACCCGTGTGGTACAGACAATGATTTTACTCAATCCTTTGTCGTGCAAGCAGGCTGGTAGGAAGAACCTGCAAAGCTCTGGTCTCACCTAGTTCCCACAGGGAGGCTCAGGTATTGACCATCTACACAGTATTCTTGTAAGGTAGCAGTATTACTAACAGAAGTATTGGCTCACTTTGTCACTACAATTTCATTCTTAAAAAAACAACCAACCAATGAACCAAAGAACCAACCAACCACAACTCTACAGAGTTGTTCAGCTTATCTTGAAACAACTATATACTTTTGATTAAATGCCAGTTTCTGAGAATTACATTGCCTGTATTGACTGAAAAATATTCATGGCAATGCTCATCAAAACTGCATGGCCTTAAGCTGCTGCTCCACAAGGGTGCAGGTCTTCTGTAGGTCCTATATCAAATTTATCATACCCATGGATGTCTTGAATATCCTATAGCATCTCAAGTGTCAATAGGCACTTCTATGCATGCAAACCCATGGAGAATTAGATCTCTGCTGACTTCAATGAAAATCTATACATTTATTTCATACCCGACCATTTAAATTTTATGTGTCCAAATATGGGTGTCTGAATGTGAGCTTGAATTTTCCCCCACTTGGCTTTTTTAAAAAAAATGAGTCAATCGTATCACTCCGTAAGTGAGTTTTATTGAGGGTACCTCCTTCCTTCCTCTTTCTTTCTTTCTTTCTTAAGCAGAATACTATGAACTTCACCTGGACACTTTGGTTCCCAGGGAGCTAATCACCTACCATCCAGGCTGTCACATGTAATAATGCTTTATCCAGATGCATGATCTGGCCCAGCTTTTTTCAGCTGTATCAGGTGGCTACACAGTTTGAGGCAAGCTGTTGTCTGGAACATGCTCTGTGCGTGTATCATGATCGTTGCTGGTTTCTCCTATGAGTTTGACACTAACGAATGCAATTCCACTAAATGGTGTAATTTCCTCGGAATAGTGTTCTCTGACTGAAAAGCATTGCATTGAAATATTTTTGGCTAGCACTGCTTGAGAAGAATGAGACAAACAGAGGTCTTTCAGTCTTTTCTATAAATAAAAAGTCTTTAAACACGTTTATGCCATCGCAAGTCAGTAGGGATTTTTGTCATTTCAAAGTGAGCAGCTGCTGAAGTGTTATGGGCTTCAACAGGAGACAGTTAATGCTACTATAAAAGTAGCACAAGAGATGGAGGGAAACTGTTGAGAATATTACTCATGAAAACCATGTCCTAAGTGAAATAGCTTTTCTTAGGAACATTCAATTAACTTGAAAAAGACAGTTCTGACTTCTCCACAGAGTAAAGCACTGTCAATTGAAAAATTTTGTTCCTAAGGATCTATCAAGTCCAGTGCAGTTTGTTCCTTCATACTTGTGGTAGCGTTCTGAATGTTAAACAATTTTCAACTTGGTTTTATCAGTTTGTTGGCAACTGGTGAAAAGGAGACGCAAAGTGCTGCCAAATCAGGATTGCAGCAATTTGCATGCATTTAGCATTCTGGGGAAACTAACCGCATGAGATACAAGGCAAAAGGGACCCCAACATAAAGCTTCTCCAGTAGAATCTACTTTGCATCCTGAAACATTGGGTATCTCCATATGGATTGTCCACCTCTGTACTGCCTGATCACCCCAAATTATCCTCACATTTCTGTACAGTGGGACAGTGCTATATCTCATACAAGTAACCAAGCTGAAGACAGGCCCCATAGGAAAGTCAGTAGCAGCAGAAGGGGTATGTTTTCGTAGTTCAGTGCTCTGTGAACCCTCTTACTCTTGAAAAGACAACCCATACAGCAGAGATTTGAACCACTTCTCTTACCAGGCAAGAAGATATGCTTACTGCTGCTAACAAAGAAGAAAACAGTTCTTGATCAGAGCACCACAGGGGGGTGATATTTCTGATGGAGAAAATAATTGTCTTTCATTAAATAACTTGTAATCCCAAACTTCAACATTGCTTTCCTTAGCAGCTATTTTAGGTTTCAAGAACATTTGAAAGTTACATTTAATTCCAGTGTCTAATTATTTCTTTAATCTTCATTTTAAAAAGCTGTTGAGATAAAGGTCACAAAATGCTAACTATAAATTTCCCAGGTCACTGCCTTTCTAGAATTTCTTTGCTGTTACTAGAATGAACAAAAATGTTATGACTGCAAAACAGATTAAATATGCTAAAATATGTTTTTACTCCTACTATTCTAGCAAACATGAAGATCACAAGACATAATGATTTAGCAGACATTTTTCCATGGCTTGATCAACTACTGAGTTAACAAATGAATCCCTTTCAAATACAATGTAATCAGAATGTTGAACACTTCTTTATATCAGCTAATGACTTAGTTTCAGGGGACACTGGTAGACATAGTGGCTATCTTTTTTCCACAGTGCAGCACAAAATAAGCCATTATCAGAAATTCAAACCTTTTAAATGCTGAACATATAAAATGCTGTCTTGGAGACAGACATTTCCTTAATTCTGTGAAAACAGCAAAGGGGTTGAGTGCCTTCCCAGCTTGTTGTCTTACTCAGACTTCATCATCTGTCAGATTTCCCTACAAGCACTCTCACATTTGGCTTTCAGTATTACACTATACCCATAACAGCAGCAAGATTTGGAAAATCATTAGTAAGAGAACAAATGTAAGTGCTTTGGGGATGAGCCTTTTGGATTGTTTTTGCATTGTGCCCATCATGGTTAATATTGACCCAAACTATTTGACAGCTGACATTACAAACTGTGATGTCTCCTACAGAAAGGAACAGTACTGGCACCCTCATTTATTATGAAAGAAATCTAGTCGAAGGAAATTTTGGCACCTGGAGTCATGGCTCCAAATGGAAAAGACAGATATCCAAAGAGACTGTTTAGACTGACCTTGGGTAATAAAATACCATTTAATGTTCGTGGACATAAATCCATCATGGAATGTCTTGTTGGCAATGCTAGTAGTGCTGCTTCAGCTCATGCAGGGTTGATAAGCAGAAATCTTAAGCTGGAAAATAAATGTAGCATAAAACAATGTGTTGCAAGAACTTGGATGAAGCAACAGCCAGAGAAAATCAAATGAGAGAGCAAAATCTGTCTGTAGCTGTAAAAAGGGTTTTAGCCTGGGCAAGGCCACTGGTGAGCAGTGAATTACAAAGTATCAGAGGCATAGCTATGGCAGGGCAGATGGCACACGGCAATAAAGGTGCTACTTAGGAATTAGGGAGGCAGGTCTGTGGCAGAGAGCTGGGCAGGAGGTGAAAGCAGGGCAAGCTTAGGGAATCTGGCAGGAATCTAACCCCCACAGAAATAGCTGTCTTTTCCTGCCTCAGGCTATTTTTCTGAAAATGGGCTAGCTGCTGATAGTGTAGGTCCCTTGTTTATGATATACAGAAGCTATGTTTTAGCTGCTGATTTGCCGGAGATGTTACTTGGAAAACCCTGAAATCTGTACCAAAATCAAGTAAGAAACTCTATTTAACATGAGTTGAATGGTGATTAGTTGCTACAGTTCAGTTTGCTGCGTCAGAGGAGGATACATGTCACAGGTCAGTTGGTTGATATCAGCAGTGCTTGCTCACCATAAAAGAGGTTGAAGTCAGTGGGAGATGGGTGTAGGCAGTGCCTACACAATTATTTAACAGATTAAATTGCTTTGACTAGTCATGGATTTGTTTTTTAAATGAAGTTATACTTTTCCTCCTCCCTCTCTTTTGCATTGGTTTTGTCAGCTGCTGCTGTTTACAGGAAGCATTAGGAGAGAAGCAAAGCTACAGACCCAGCTGAGTTCCTCAAGGTCAGCTATTATGAGGCAGTGGTCTATAAACAGCATTGTGCACATGCTGTCAAGGTCCACAGGCTTTTCATTCCCAGCAACAGCAATTTTCTGTTAGTGGTAATTGGGAGGTAAATCAGGGCCTTATGACATCAAGCCACTGAATCTGTGTTTCATTTCTATTCTCTTTGGTTTGGATGAGCACTGAGAAGCAGTTAGTATGATTTTCATCGTAGCTCATCTTAATGCTTCAGGGTGCTTGGATATCACAAAGGATCACCAGAATTCAAGGGCAGAAAAACTACACCATAGACAAAGAAATACATGTTTTTTGAGGCTTTAAACCCAGTAACAATAAAACCAAATAAGAGACAGTTATATGAAATACTGTGGCCTGTTGGTGACCCTTTCAGCAAAACAAATTAAATGAAGACTGAACTCCTCAAAGTCACTTGTAACAGCAAGCTCAGACCCATGCTGGTATCATTTTGCAATAACATTTCGGAGAAGTAGGGCTGCCCTTTCCTGTACTCTCTAGAGTTGAGCAGAGCTGGCCACAGGGCAACCCCAGGCTTAACTTTGATGCAATGATCTCGCTTGGAAATGCTAAATTGGTGCCTGACTGTGACGACACAGGAGACAGAATAAAAATTGCAAGTGTCAACAGATGTCCATCTGTCTGGGTCTCTAAGCATGCTTAGTGTGTAATTTACCCACAAAAAAACCTATGAGTGCTTTGTGTTAGCTCCTGGCTCTGCAGATGGAGCTTTGCTGTTCTTTCACTATCACACTCCTTCGGCAGTATGTGACCTGTGAGTAGCAATGACAACACTTTCCTGGCATATGTTGTTTGTAACATATGAGATAAAAATTCATGGTTGTTTTTTGGCTTTTGGGTGCAATGTTCCCAGCTCATTCCAGTACCTCCCTTCCTATCTGCATTTATATCCATGTCAGTGCTTCCTCTTTGACACTAGCAGAAGTGCATACTTGTCCTGGATTTCTTTCCCAAACTGCAAAATGTCAGAACAGACTTTACTCTCAAGCCATAGCTACCTTGAGCAGAGACAAAGCAAACACAGAAGGTTTAAGCTGTAAAGGAATATAATAAGTGAGGAGTGTCTTCAGTTAAGAAACTTCAGTACCTTTTTCCAGTCTTGATTGGCTCTTGCTACCTGCAAAAGCCATGATGAAACAGTTGTCTTTAAAGCCAGATTTCTCTTCTGGACTCATGCTGGGAGTTCAGCTCGTTAGATATGAGAAGATATTCTTCCAACTGCATTACAGATTTTGCAGAGGTAAAAATTGGGACAGGTTCATACCTGATGTCATTCTTTAAAGACACAACAATGCTAAACCCAGAGTTTAAAAAGTGCCCGCTGGAAGATCAATCAAAAATCTGGTTTTATACTCTTCTTCATATCAGTGTCAACCTATGGTTAGTGCGCATTGTGCCCTGTAGGGTTGTCTTCAGCTACAAAAGACTAATGAAGAAGTCTGCCTTTAGTTCAAGAAATGCACCTTTCCATTTCAGTGACAAAACAGCTAAAAATTTAACCTGCTTCTTCAGTCCTCAGTGTGAAAGTATTTTGTGGGAAGAGAGCCCCTGGCTTGGGGTTACAGTGCTAAGAAACGGTGTTTTTTCTACTTTTTAAATGTTTTAGATGTGTGGTGGAGTGGTCCCTCGACTCTTTTGTGTCAAGCAGATGTGGCAGCTAACCCAAGACGAATGGGCTGCCAGCTGTCAGTGGAGAGATGTTATATATAAAGCCTTCACAGGTAGCACTTTGCTGTCAGCTGCTCCAGAGGTGTCATGAATTGAAGTGGCCTCCAGGGTGAATTTTCCTCCCTGAGCTAACTGTGCTGTTCAGCAGCAGGGCTAAAATAAAATTTTGAAATCCTAAGCATGAAGTATTGTGAGCAGACCTACCTGGTTGCTCATGCTGTGAGAAGCAAAGGTGTTAGAAAGGAAAGAAATGGGACCCAGAGCTGGGGAAAGGGTCTGGAGAGACCATTTTGCCTCTCCTGCTACTGCTGAGTGATCAGAAGGTGAGTAAATAGCAACTGGTGGGTCTTGGATTCCCTCTCTCTTCCATGTGATACATGCTTAAAAATAGACTGGTTTTCCAAAATTTCCAACACCATGCAGTCTTTCTTTGGGTAGAACTTCCTCCATGGCATTTGTGCATCAATTGGTGACTGCTTTAATGATGCAAAGGTTTAGCGGGAAATGTCACCTTGGGAATAAAGTCACTAAGCTTATTGCAATCAGGTGCTACCTTATTTTGTGGGGCTGAAGTAACTTAAACCCACCTGAGAGCTGTAGTGAAAATATCCCACTTTATTCATTAAATCATAGGTGAAAGAAAAATAGTGTAGTCTTGAGGACACTGGAAGTTCCTAATGCCATTCTCAGTTTAGTAGCATTTGCAAACATGATTTGCAGCATGAGCGGCTGCTCAGTCACCTCCACACTTTGCTCTCTTCTTTCCTCTGAAACAACAAAAAAAAACTATACAAAAACTGAGTTTATGGTCACTTTAGTAGGCAATCTTGGTGTGTTAGGAAAACATGTTTCAGTGAAAAAGGTAGAGAGGGTTTGTACATTTGTCCTCTGTAATTAAGTGTGGTGGGAGGCAGAGAGCTGCCCAAGGACATGAGAGGTCAATTTCAGTTTTTAAATATGTCTTAGCATAAAAACTTCCCCTATCATTATCAAAACAGCTCTGTCTCTGGGAAATACTAAACTCCATAATAGCTGCAAGCTTAGAAGTGCAAGGGTTAGGAAGAGGAGAATAGGAAATGTTGCTTGAAGGTTTCATTAATGTGCAGAACTGTTTAATTAATCAGTGCTGGTACCTATTTATCAACCTGACAGCTACTTCCCTCATCTCCATCCCACTGTTTGTTGGCACCCCATTTGCTTCTTCATTTTTGGAGACTGGAACATTAAAGCAGTAAAAACTGGTGTAAAATGTGACTGGTATGGGGATAGTGTAAATTAAATCTTTCATTGATTTTTCTTGAAAGGGAAGGTGACCCTACTCTGTGTGAAGCTGTAACCATGGCAGCAGATCTAGTCACTGGGAGAAAAAATGATGCTGCTTTTACAGTGGGAGGTGGAAATGGACACTCTGAGCTGAATGTTTTCTAGCCCATGATTGGGAGCTGGAGACCTTTTCATTTAATAGGCTTTGACTTTGAAAATAGATTATGCTGCTGTTTCTTGCTGAAAAGATGTCAGTGGGAAGAGACCACATTTGGTAATTGGGCTACACCAACACACAGAACTGAGGGACACTTGCATTAGAAGAAAGCCACATCCCTGATGATAGTTTCCAGTAACAGGTGTTAGGGACACAACAGTGTCCCAGATACGTAAGGATCAACTGTGACTTAGATAAAGGATCTTTACATCACTGGCTGCATAAAGGCACCTTTAAGCATTGAAAAAGGACCTGGAAGCATTGAAAAAGAACCTGTATGTAACCAGGAATCCAGGCCATAGCAGCTATGGCGTCCCGTAATTCTCTGAAGTCCTTTACAAAGAGATAATTGTCATTACTGCCTGGGAAAGGGGGCAGCATGCATACTGAGCCAGCAAGGCCAGCTTGCTTGCCTAAAGCTGAAGAGAAAAATCTGTGCCAGAGCTAGTGCTGGAAAGCATGGTCTTCAAGTCTGTGCTTGGAGCATTCCTGATCCTGCACCACTTGCCCCCACAGCTGCCATAATGCTGTTCCAAGCTGTGCACTATGTGGTTAATTAGAGACCTCTGTCCCTCTTTCTAGTTACATCAAGAAAAGTTGGCTGGAACTCCAGAAACAGAAATTTGTTCCACAGCAGCACTCTGATTCAAAACTAGTTTTGTAATCCCTGCTGTGCTACATAACCATGGTAAAATTAAAAACACTTGTTCTTCTAATGCCAGTTATGAGAGAAACATAGAGAGACACTTATATACAAACTGCTGGTTCTGCTTTTTTTTTGATGGCTGTTGCTCCATAGAAAAATTCTCTGCAGTAATACACATCCAATTGGAACTCAGAGGAAATAAGAGAAAACAATAAGCAACTTCAAATGTAGCATTGAAAAACTGCCAGTATCAGGAATTGTGCTCACTGACAGAGCTGGACATGCTGCATGCTTTACCCAGTAGGCTTTTTATATACAATATCAAAAGGCTCCCTTTTGAAATCCAAATATCTGATCCCAAACTTCCTTACCAGTTGTACAAACGGCTGTGGCCTTGTTTGTGCCTCCTGGGGACACATCAGGCATAAGACTTGCTGCAGAAAGGCCAGTCACATTTCCAGTGGAGCCATTAAGAAATCTGTTTCTCAGGTGGTGAGACATATTTTTGCCCCAGTAGAGACATCTCCTGGGGTTTATATCTACAGCACTGTCCTCTTGGCCAAGCTAAGTGGGAAAATGACTGCAAGCAGGCAGTAAGGGGAAAGGGAATTTGCTTCAGTAGGCGCAGAGGAATGTAACAGTCTTCAAAAAAGATTGGTTTGAGGATAATGATCAAGGAGAGAAGCAGAGGTCAGAGAAAAAGGTGAGTGTGAAGGCTAGAGAATCAGAGGATGGGAGAAAAAGAAATTAAAAATAAGGCAAACACTTTAATGATCTTGCTTNAAGTGATTTTTAGGGGAAAATGCTGATGCAGATGGACAGATTTAGGATAGAAAATAGATACAGATATGAGCAGTTAGTGGATGCATAAGGTGAAGCAAGGTTTTGTCCCAAACTTCTTTGTTGGCAGTAGATAAAACTTCAAATATTGTTTCAGTTNTGTGGATTTCAAAGGAGGAGAAGGATCAGACTTCCTTCAGTGCTGGGTCATTGCTGAAAAATGTCACTCAGATCCTCAGAACATGCATTTTCCATCTTGACAGCTAACAAATGATTGTTCAGGTTGACTGGCAAACCTCTTTTTCTATAGACTAATCTGCTATTGGAATTTTTCTGGCATCTTTTTTTTTTGGTTTTTTTTTTGAGTAGAAATTGGAAGAGAAATAGAAAGAGACAAAAAAAGCAAATCTCTCTGCTTCTCAACTTCCCTTTCATATGAATCCCTGCTTTTTCCACCTCATAACTAATTCTGATGCTGTGTAGGGAGTTTTTATATATATATATATATCTATATATATATATCTATCTATCTCCATAATAGTAAATGGGAAAGGGTAAAGGGACAACTGGTCACAGAATGACAGAAAAAGACTAAATAATAGAATAGAACACTCAGTGGCAGGAGAACATCCACACAATGGAGCACATTAGAGGACTTGAGAAGAAAATTAAAACAAAGTGATTTTTAGGGGAAAATGCTGATGCAGATGGACAGATTTAGGATAGAAAATAGATACAGATATGAGCAGTTAGTGGATGCATAAGGTGAAGCAAGGTTTTGTCCCAAACTTCTTTGTTGGCAGTAGATAAAACTTCAAATATTGTTTCAGTTTTAGCAAATAGTTAAAAAAAAACCCTGTAACAAATACCTTTCAAATAAAAGCTTTAATGAACCTCTGTTGGTTATTTTTGCATAACCTAAGCAAAACTAGCAAGGCTTATTGCTAAATGACTAAAAAAGATTGTTAAAAGCCTTTTGCAAGATTAACTTTGTGTGACTCAGATTAGCATACTGAAAAGGCATAATCATACTCCCAGCAGGAGATGAAATTGTCCAGTTTTGCAGAAATATTTGATTTTTGCTGTNTTTTTTTGGTTTTTTTTTTGAGTAGAAATTGGAAGAGAAATAGAAAGAGACAAAAAAAGCAAATCTCTCTGCTTCTCAACTTCCCTTTCATATGAATCCCTGCTTTTTCCACCTCATAACNAGCCATATTATATTAGGTGTTTTTTAATTGTGAAGCCACATAATATGAAATACCTTCTAGTTGCATATGGTACATGCATATTATTTATAAAAGCCTCATTTTGCTTGGCAGAGATGATATTAGTAGTACATTGGGGGAGTTGCTTCAATGCTGAGAGCTCAGAATAGTCCACAAAATTCTCTAATGTGCACTGATCTGGATAACCATACTACTAAAACATTCTTTAGGCTTTGATATGGCTCAGTTTCAACGTGAAAGGTAAATATCAGTGCATATGTGCATCTGAATGTGTGTTTATGTGCAGAAGAAAAGCAAAAACACAGGTACACACACAGAAGGCAAAGGAAAATTGCTGGTGTAGAACATAGGGCTTCGTTAAGGAGTTGTAGCTATTGATTTATTGTGTTATTTGTATAAAAACTTGTGGTTTGGATCCTGAGAATGCTAATCCCTGCTTCTGATAACATACATGTGTTCTTTGGATCAAAAATGCATTAAACTCCTCAAAGCTCTTAGGAGAGGCCTGCAGCTCCCTCCCTGACACACACTTTGTGTGGTCACAAACTGAGCCAACAGGGGATGAACAAACTAATGAGGAAGGCTTTTGATGGCAGTGACAGAGCTCAACATCCACGCAGGCAGAAGCCTGAGGCAGGTCCCCGTTAGTCTGAGCTTACGGAAAGCACCTGCTTCAAAGACAAAGAATACCAACAGTGAGCTAAATCACAAATTGCCTCAAAACTGGCCTTAGTTACAAACCTTTTCTCCTTGCCTCCTTTCTCCTTCTGCTCGCCACCACTCTATGTGTTGTATTTATTCGGATAGGGGATTCATGTCAGTGCTTGAGAAGTGGTTAGTTTCACCATATTGAGTAAGAAATTAGATCACAGGGAGCAGTGACTTGTTTTAATGTTAATTATCAGGTTAGCTGCTCCCAGGCCTGTGATTCACATTAAAGATCTCAGATGCCAACTTACAGTACAGAAAAACAAATCCTGCCCTGTATAAACTAGAGGGTGAAGAATGCCATTAGTATGGGTAGGAGCTTGAAGAGATCTATGGGTTCAACTTTTTGGGCGTGTCAGCTGCCTATTCACTGGTTAGGCTAACTGAATTAAATTAGAGGAATATTAAACTACAAGTGCCGGGATAATGAATAACATTGCAGTATCAAAATCATACAGATCATGGTCTCGCTTTTTTATTAGATATATGCTTGTTCTTCTATGTAACTCAACCAGGGTGATCTTTGCCAAGGCTATATTGTATCAAACACTCTGTTGTATTCACCATTTTGGCTCATGAACAATAATTCCTCAGGGAAACCTTCCTTGGTCACCACCTTGCTTGTGTAGATATGTAGCCTGAATGTTGACCATCCTTTCTTGTCATTACCTTTGTTCTTGTTCAGAGTAGAAATGCTTGCAAATGTCAGAGATATAATAGTATTTGCACATAAGAAGATAAGCAGTGAGCATTGTTCACTCTGGGTCTGCTGGTTTCCTTCAGCAGTGTCCTCCACCTCGCAGTGCAGTCTTTCACAAATAGAGGGCTGCTCCTAGAGATATCATGCATAGGAAGAGGAAGGCTTCACTTAGTGATGTGGTGGGGATAAAAATACCCAGCTGCAACACGTATTTCTAAAATGCTGAGGAGGTCTAGTTCATGCTTTTCTTATGCTCAACAATTCCTGTTTGCTGACACCTTGTTATTTGTACTGTGTTTGATATCACTCTATCACTAGTAAACGTATCAAACTGGGCACTGGGGTGAGGTCTGACACCCTTTGTTTTGTATAATCTTTAAAAGTGAATTGTGCAGTTTTTCAGTATTTCTCTTCTGAGAGCGTGGCTTCTGTGTTCATGCCTACAGGCTACATAATCCATCACACTGTATTGTTTCATGGGCTGAAAAAGAGGATGTAATTGAATAAATACTCTCAGACAAAGATTTGTGTCCATCAGTACGTATTTAAAATTACATAGTTAGATTGTACATGTGCAGGGGCACTCACCAGTGTTGACACCCTGCCTGCTCTTCTGGCCAGCTCTGACCATGGGCCAGAGGAGCACCTTGGAATAAGGAAGACAGAAATTCTCAAGAAGAGGGCTGAAGCACACACTGACATTGATTTTTCATTCTTGCATCACCTTCAGCAGCCTTACCAATTTATATTTACATGAGTTTACTTTCAACTTTATCCCTGGAGGAAGGACTTTCATGAAGAAGCCTTCATGAAGAACAAGCTTCCTTGTGTCCAAGAGTTAACATGATGATAGGCTCCCAGCGTAACCCTCCAGGATGTCCCTTGTGCTGGGACTGGGCCCTTCCAGACAGTGACTCCTCCAGTGCAACATGTGGATTGCTGACATCACCAGCCACCTTATCCCTCATCTAGCATCTAATTTAGGCAGCTCCAACACAGAAACACTGCTCTCCGCACTCCTGTATTGACAGAAGGGCAAGATCCTGAAAGGGCAAGAAAGCCAATGTTATTTGGAAACACCCTCAGATTTCTCCCTAAATTCAGCTGTTCTGGGATCCCTGAACCAGTGTGCATGAAAGCCACCCAGCACCTAAGTCAGGAGGCTTACTTGCTTTCCTCGTAAATATTGATGCAGCTGAAAATCTGTTCCCTCCTCCCTTAATCCTGCCTTCCCCTTTCTTTTCTGGTGCAGGGTTAGGGAATCAAAATGTCAGGCAGAATATTTAGCAGCTAATAGGTGGAAGGATGAGCAAAATACAATAACTAGGATCAGTGGGAGCAAGCTAACCTTATTCTGTGAGGAAAGATGTGAGTAGATGTATTAGTAGACAAAATAATGTTTTGTTTTGGATTAGGTGTACTGCCCTGAACTCACTGCAGTCATTAAGGTGAAAAACAATATAAAAATTAAAAAACAGGCCAGTGGAAGAAGAGAGACTTTGTTTGTCTCCAGAGCAAACTAGAACATTCACACATACCTTCCTATAACTTATTCTATAGGTATTATAACTTTGTTTCTGTGACTGGGAGAACATCCAAATGAAAATGTTTTCATGGCAAGTATAATAAAAATGTGGCTACTACCTTAGTTTCATCAGATGCCTGTGTGTACCAGTGGAAATCAATCAATAAAATTTACTTGTTCAAAGAAAAGACATAAATTAATTAAATCACTCTACTGGATGTCTGTCATCCTTGGTTAAAAGAGTACACCCCTCAAGATGTCATGGCTGAAAAGTGGGAACCACACAGAAATTTCACTATGCAACAAAATACCTTGGGATCCGTTCTATGAGGTCAATAAAAATGACCTCATTAATCTCCTTTTGAAGTAAGTATGTATTTTAGCAATTAAATTGATAGACATCTCTAGTTCTATTGGCTCAGGAAGGATGTTTAGTTTCCTTCCTGCATCTGGCCTCCTACATCAGACAAGACAGAAGACTACAGTGTATAAGCTTTTTTCCCTCATAGTCTCTGGAGCAGATTGGAAGCTCTAGACAGTGATGCACATTGGGAACCAGAGGAGCTGCCCAACAGATGGCTTGGAGACTTCAAGCCAGTTCTCAAAAGCAGTTTAGGAATTAAGGAGCTGATGGGACTTGTGTTTACTTGAGAAACGGAATTTTAAAATCTGGATTACCACGCTGCTTCCAAATGTTGGCCTCAAACCTAGTTCTATTTAGGATACTGGGTGAGCTAAGAATATTCAGTGGAACTGTGTGGGTGTAAAACCATTTCCAGTTTTTACAGCTATTTAGGTTACTGAGAAAGGTGCTGTATGTCTGACTGTTTGCTTTGTACATAGAGCTCATGGATCTCAAGTCATGTACAACATTTTGAGGTCACAGCTGCTGAACCAGATAAGCAGAAGGATTTGGTGACAGACAAAGCCTGTAAAGACATTGCAAAGCAAGCTAATTTGGTAAAAATGCAGAGAAGTTTTAGAAGAAAATCTTCAGAGGTTTTCAGGAGTTTTCAGATTACTCTGAAAAAACAGTCTGGAACCCAGATTACTTTTATTTGAAATTTTATTTCCATGCACAGGGAGACCAGAATACTAGATGAGAAGATTAAAAAGTGAAACAAAAGTTGGATCCATCTGAACCAAAGTGAAACAGCTACACCAAAATGCTGACAGCAGTTAATTGTATTTGACCTGGGAACAGAGTAAATGTGACCCACAGCCACTTTACATGAATAAAAAGAATCTCCTAGATAGAGATACATTTTTAAAAAGTATCTTTCTGTCCTGGAAAGTATGTAATATTTGTCACTGAACAGGAATGGAGTCAGACTTGCAACAGAGACTATTTTCAGAAAACACCTCAGTGAGGACAGTCCCTTCTGGTGGGGAGCAGCACCATGCCAGAGGCACCCACAGAAACATTACCAGGGTCAACACACAGACAAACATGCTTGGAAATGCCACAGGGGCAGCAGTACCACACTGATGAACATCCCAGCCAGGGGAATGATGCTGAGGACACATTGCTGGAAAATTGTGGCTGCACCTCAGAGGAGGAACAGGCAGCTTTGCTAGGCTGTTATTCCACGGATGCGTGAGGAAGGGATGCTGATGCTGCTGGGGGTGGAGAGTGAGTCCTGAGTTCATGTGACAGAGGCTACACAGGACAGGGATTGGATGGCTCCTTTTCAGCATTATCTAGCTAATCTTCTCATCCAGGAAATGAAGCACTTTCATTTTCAGAAGAATTTGTGCCTACAGCAAAAAACCTTGCTTAGAAGTTGACCTCACATTAATTAAAAAAAGGTCTGGAGGACACAAAGATAGGTAGCCTGAAGTATTATCTACAGGCAGCTTCCTTGAATCACAGTAAGCATATCATTCTGTAAATTATTAAACATTAAAGAAACATAAGCCCCTCGCTTTTATAACTCATTTTTCTACTACTTTGAATCTAGGTAGTAAAAATAAGTACAAGGATTTTTCACATGCCATTACTGCAAGTAATACTGTATCTGCTTGAAAACAGTTACATCTGTTTCTAATTAACACTTAAGCTCTCTTATACACTGTAGAGGGGCCTTTAAGGGTGTAATTTACACTCACAGATACTTCAAAGGTCCTTTACATTGCCAGTGTACCAAAGAGAGCCATGCCAGCCTCCATGAAAGAGGAAATTGGGCCTGGACAGCTGAGGACTAGGAGTACTGTGTAGACCAGTGTCCATGAGGTTTTGTCCTCTAGCACAAACCCATCCCCTCTTTCTCTCTCTCCTCTCCTCTCATGCTCATACATCTGTTGCAGCACAGAGATCTCACAACTAAGTAAAAGAAAGAGACGAAGGAAAAACGATTTTATCATGAGATCATGTGATTCCCTGGGTAGGTAAAAATAAAGTTGTTAAACTGGTGACCATGCATGAATCTCACAGAAGTGACAGCACCAACTCCTCTGTGCTTTTCTTATCTAGCATAGCTAAAAATAGGCAATACAATAATGGCATGGGATTTTATAAGACTGTCTGTGTTCCCCTGATGACAAAGAAATGAGCTGGCAACATCCATCCCAGTGCCAGATCAGGAGATGGTAGGGAAGAAATTACATCAAGAATAACAAGAAATGATAGGGAGCCTTTCAACAAAATCTTCTGAGGAGATGTCACTGGGGAGAGCAGGAGACTGAGTGGTTAGTGTGAGGCTAGGAGCAGCAGGAGACAGGATGCAATCAGTGTTCTATAGAGAGAGCAGGCATGCCCCCTTCTTCCCTTCCATAAGACAGAGCCAAGATATTTCTTTTAATCTGAATTCTGAATCTGATATCCAAGAGACTACTCTGGTTTCAACGTCAATGACTACACTCAGCACTAATGATACTCTCACCATCTCGCCTTTCTTCCTGCTCCCCACAACACTCCAAACATATCTCGAGACATACCCTTTCTTCTGGTTTCACTCTAGAATCAAAATCTCTGCATTTGTCATCAAACAGAATGATCACATTCTGGCCAATGCCAGTGAGAATGCAAATGTGGTGAACAAGATCTGTGTAACCTCAGTGAAAAATTATTTTTCAGTGAACACTTCAGTAGTATGAGTGAGAGATGTAGTAAAAACCACTTACAGTCAGAGAGAGAGAAAGAGAGGGCTCCTCTGAGCAGAATCACATCTCTGCACCCTTTTTGCCTTCAGAAGAGTTTCACAAGATGGGCTGGGAGAAGTTCTAACCCAAGCAGACTTTCCATAAGTGAAATCTGCTAATAGAAGTGTCTAATAGATGGATCATGCAAAAGCATTTCATGATTGCTATTGCTTTTCTAGCCCACACTCATGAGTAATTTCTTATTTCCTTCCTCCTTTCTTCCACAGGATGTTACAAGGCAGAGCAGATTGCCAAGAGAGCAAATGAAGGGATGGCACCAAAAGCAGCTGTCAAGTTCAGATTTCTTAGATAGGAACAGTCTGATCAACAGCACAGACCACAGAAATATTTGGCTTTGAATCATTTTCTCAAGCCCCATGGGGAACAGAAAAAGGGAGGGGGAGAGTAGTGAGAGAGAGAGATTATTCTACTGCCTGTTTAATTTTGCTCTACCTGGACATCTTTAATTTGGAGTTGAGATTTCCATGCACATAACATAAAGAAGTCTAATATGATAAATATGAATCAGATATTTCCCAAATGCTCAAAGGATATTGCTCAATTTGAGAAGACCACTGCATCATGATAAAGCCATAACTATCTTCTGTAGTTTGAATGTACAGTTAACTCAAAAGGAGAATTATTCCCATGCCAGATTAAGGCATGGGCAAACAAAGACTCAAGTGGCCTCTTCATTATGGAAATTTTGCTACTTGCTTCAGGGCTACCTTTCTAATTTCCGTGGGTGAGCTTCACCTATATGATTTGTTCATTCCTTTCATCTTTGATATCTGTTTTGTATTTCTAAAGGGTCTCAAGAGATTAGTGTGGTCTCATGGTTGCTGTTGTTGGTCTTGCACACAGTTAAGTGCCGACAGAAGAGACACTTCCAATGATCTTTCTAACAGCAATATAAGTTGTTTCAATGCTGGTATGATACCAAGCATGTGGAGTGGCAACTTCCCAGTTTTTGTAGGAGCTGGCAGCTAGTATAGCTCCTTAATAGAACAGCAACATATTTCTCTTTCAGATTTGCAGTTTCTAGATGTCACTCTTTTATTGTTGATTTATAGAGATCTTTTGTCACCAGACCCAGCCAGAGCAGTAGATACATATGAAATAGATATTATATACTCTATAATACTTCTTCCCTTGATTGAATCAAAAATCATGGGAAAGCATTGTAAACTTTGTCCCCTTTAAGCCATTTTATAAAGTAAATCAAATGGTTGGATCTCTTTGAAAGACAAACCTTCTAATTTTACGCAGAACATTGCACAGTGCACTGAAGAATAAGGATGAATGATTGCTAATTTACAAATACTCTTGACCATATATTTAATTCCTGTAAAAGATTGTCACCTCATTGCCTAATTTGATAAATTTGAATGAATAATGCATCTGTACTGTTGACTGAAAGGTATGCTTCTGATTTCTCTTCTAACATTTCACTTGAACACTCTAATACCCTCTAAACCTATATAAAGTGGGGGAAAAAATCTAATAATAACAGCACTGCAAGTGAGATTTTAATTTGACAGAACCAGGAAAGACAGTCAGCTGCTCAGCAGTCTTACACCTGTTATTTCTCATGAAGAAAGAGACAGAATTTGGAGGGCACTCTTAAAAAAATCAGTATTTGAGGGGCAAAGGTCCAAATTTAGAGAAAAGCAGTATTGGGGTTTCTGCATATTTAACACAGAAGTGGCTGCTAATATTGCAGCAAATGTAAAAGAGTTTTGGAATCTTCCCAGGCTCCTGGGCTGCAGGTAAGAAACCTCCAGGGCTGCATGAGTCACTGTGGTCAGTGTCACGCAATTTGCGCTGGGCTGTGTATAAATAACCCCCAGTTCTCTGCTTGGCTTGTTCAGTCAAAATAGCTGCCAGTGATGCTCAGCAGATTTGTAGCATTCATGATCTTTCAGGTCCCACTTGACCTGACGGCTTCACCTTTGTCCCAACGCCATCTACTTTGCCAGATGGAGGGATGCTGCAGTTGCACCACGTTTGTTTGCCCTGCCTACTCACCAGGTTTTGGCTCCTCAGGTGAACAGGAGGCCAAGCCTGTTGCAGTTAAGATTTCTGCTGTCTCCTGACTTGACCTGCATGGAAAATGGAGAAAAAATTTCCCTTAGTGCAGGGGTAAAGACTAAGCCATGGGAATTGCAGCAGCATCTGGACTTTGCTGCCTTGATAGAAACATGCCCAGAAGGGCTGTCAGGACACCTGAGCCTTGGATTTCTGAGAGTCTTAAATGTGTGGGAAGCTCTGACATATTCTGGGGGGATCTATTTCCTGGAATATTGTTAGTATGTGGCCGAACATTTTTTGAGGATAATTCTTATCTGTATAGCCATACTACTTAATATTAAGAAAAGCATCAAGAAAGGACAACCTTTTACGGAATGCTCTTTAATGTTTTTAAACATCTACTTTCAATGAATTAAAAACCAAAAAAGGTAGATGCCAACTACTTATAACATACCAGCTAATGCTGATTTCTTAGTTCAAGCATATTTGAAAAACTAGACCAAAATAGGAGGTGGTTTGAAAGAATGTACAGTAACTAGAACAAATGGAAATTGTTACATGGAAGCTTAAACTGTATAAATATCTGTGCCTTTTTTTAATAAACGTTCTTGCTTCATCGATGCTTGGTTCGTGTGTTTCAATTGCTGTTATCTTTATATTTGGGTTTTGTTTTAAAAGCAGAAATCAGGCTGCACTGAAATTTAAGGAGGAGGTAGATACATGCAAGCATCCTCAAGGGAGTTTTAAGGGGTTATAGATAGAGGTTTTACACTTATGTCATGTAAGTAGTGTCTTGAGAATCATATGCAGAACACTGAAAGAAAGGAAAAACCTGCTGGTTTACACAGAACCACAACCATGATAATTTTTTTCTGAAATAAAAGGGTAGAGCCCATAGGCAGCTTGTGAAATACGTTCATACCCTCTAAGGACCTGCTGAAGCAGGAACATTCTGGGCAGGATTGCACTGTTGTTTTACAGACATGACAGTCCTGCATAAATGTAATTTGGTCATTCACAGACAGATATCATCCTCATGCAATGGAGAGATCAGGCTGTAGTTCAGTATTATCTTGTTTGAAATGAATTCATTACAAAGAATTCTTTAGACAAAGGTTTTTCTTTTCCCATCAAGGAAAGCTGATTTTTTTCTGTATTAAAGAAGAGGTTTGAATTTTTAAAGAATTGTGTTGAAATGGCTGTGAAGTTGCTCAGTTTGGCTCAATTGTCTTGCAATGTTTCAGACATCAGCTATTTGTTTTAATGCACTGTGTGCCCCTTCTTTGCACAGCAGCCTTGAGTGCAAGCAGAGAAAATGGCCACTTAAACATTTGTGCCCTCAGACTTTGTTCCACAGACAGAGATCCTGTCCACAGCTGGACCTGGCTCCCTTCCAAGCAAATAAAAGGGAGAAGGCAGGGGTCCCTCTCATGATGTGACCCTTCATTTGTGTCCAACATGTTGAACAGTATTCCTACTTTCTACAGAATATCTACATCAAAAGACTAGAATATGGGGCTTTTATTGAGCGACTGTATGGTAAATACACCAAATATTTATTGCAGTGTATTAAACAGCTTTGTACGGCCAGAAAAACATTTTTACAAGTATTATATCTTTCAACCACAGGTCAGACTATTGAACAATTCTTGGATAAAATACTGTAGGTAGCTTTAAAGTTTCACAATAAGTGATCTGATTTAAAGGAAGCAGAATCGTTGCTGAGGCCTAAAGATGGTTAATTTAGATGCAGAGCTTAGTCCAAGTATAAGGTTGAATTCAAACATGTAAACAGGTTAATTGCCAGTGTGACATAAACCCATATACAATTAATGGATATGATATTTTAAGATGTACTTTTGGATAATAAGTATGTTTTCAGAAAAGCAGCAACACAGAGCAGCAGTGAGTGTCTTTCCACTCCGGTGCACTACAATGCTATTACAATTTCTTTCAGTTTTTTAATGAAGTTCAGCTGCATTATCTACAGTAACTTTGTGTGTGTTTGATTAAATTTATAAATAGACCATCAGAAAATAAAATTACAGGATATAATGGGGAACACAACAAACTGAAAAGATGCAGGACCTTTTAGAATGAATAAGAATACATTGTAGTGGATGAAGAAAAAATAAAAGTGAAAAAAAGGAACTGGTAAAACTCCTTCTCAGAGGCACTTCATTACCATTTCTCTTTCTCAATGGCTGCTAAGTAAAAAGGTTCAAATGATGGGTTGGCCATATCACAGGTTTGTTTATTTTTCTCTGTATTCTGGTTATTTGTAATACTTGTAATCAAATTTATTCTGGCAATAACAATGTATTCAGTGTGCTTTTTCATATGGGAACCTCTATCCCTTGCTAGCTTTTGTAGTTCTGTGGCCAACTGGCAACACAAGCAGTGACATGACCACTGTCCCATTGCAATCAGAAAGGGGAGTTAGGAACTAATAAAATATTGCTCCATCTCCAGTTATTGTCACAAATTATCTACTTTTTACTGTCTGAGTGCATTTCAGGTAGAAGACCCAAATAAGAAGCCATGAAACTTCTCCAAGATGTGAATAAGAAGTAACTCTGTAATTAAATTAAATGAAAGGAAATGTAGCAATTTGTCAGAAGATTGTCAGAAGCAGATTGGATCACATGTTCTTGTTTTAGTCCAGAAA
Organism: Platysteira castanea; assembly: GCA_013397175.1. Lineage (NCBI taxonomy): Eukaryota > Metazoa > Chordata > Aves > Passeriformes > Platysteira > Platysteira castanea. Next base: position 2,310,684 of record VYXC01010732.1, on the reverse strand, counting down.
AAAAGACTTTTAAAAAAGATTGTTTGCTTTTCTTTGTAGGATGTTTTTCTTTTTTTTTCCTTGCATAATTTTTTCTCATGTCAAATGGCCAATCCAGGAAACGGCCTAATCCAAAACTGAAAAGGAAACATCAGAAAACATATTTTGTTTCAAGAAAAAAGAATTGAAAATTTGGACTGATGATTTTCAGAACTACTGTGTCTACTATTGATTTCATGGTTTTTGTTTTGTTTTGTTTTAATTGATGAAAACCTCAAACCTCTGCCGTATTTTCTACTTAATTTTTCTCATAATAGATATTCAACTGGAAGCACAAATGTATCAAAATGTAACCACTGGCGTTTCCTTGACCCAGTTGCTACTGGTCTATATTGAACTGCCATGTTCCTGCTACTGGGAGAAAGGAAGTCCCCCTTTACACTGACACACAGCAAAAACATCCTAAAAAGCTCCAATGTATTTGCACTCTGTGGTGCAAACCAGCACACAGTAGAGTGGGGACAGCTGGGGAAACTCACTTCACTACTGCTCTGAACTAAATTACAAATGTTGATGTGCTTTAACAACTTGACTGAGGTCTGGTCACACCTTGTAGAATTACTGTTCTTAGCAGCTTGTCTTGGAGCCTTTAATAGGAGACAAATCACAAATACAGCATTTATCATCTGTTTTGGGTGATATCCTATGTTGCTATCAATTCTTTCTCATCTGCTCTAAGCAACATAAAAGGCATTTAACTGGCTGTAATACTTTTGGAAGGTGTTTGGTCAGTGGTGTCAGAGTTTGGGTTTTCACAGGTCTCAGGAAGGCTTGCACACTACACATTATTGGTAAGTCCCATGGTTTTTGAGGATCACTTCTTGTGAAAAGGGATAGTTCACATTTCTGGTGCATCATATTTTAACTTGTCAGTACTGCACAAAATCATGTTTAATTTATCACAAGGATCTTACTATATATTTTTGTCTTTGTTTGGGAAATAAATGCATGCATTATTTGTATAAACTACTGAAAAACTACCAGATTAAAATTGCATGACTGTCCCATGCAACTGACTGATACTAGATGATCTAGGTGTCACAGCTTCTAGATACCAACCTCTTTGCCATCTGGTCTCCCAGAAAATAAAAAAACCCTGCATTTGCTCTGAAAGCAGCTATGCCATATGCAGCATAGTACCTTTTTAAATTCTCATGGCTGAAGTACATCCTTTATTTTTCATGAGTGTTCTTGAAACTGCTTTGCAGAAATCTGTTGTTGGAAGAACATCTGTAATACCCATGTAAACGTGTGTCATATTTTTTTTCAATATTCTGACCCTCCTCTTCTCTAATGGATACCTTTTTCTTATTCATTCACCAAACACACATAAGATTACATGTTCTCATGAATATATTTGACCATTAAGCTGCTGAACACTATGCACGTTCAGTGACAAATGCATCATGATTCCTTTGTAAAGTGTTTTGATTTGGCCTGCAGTCAGAGCACTAGAAATAATTCTAATGCCTTAGCTTGACAAGAAGTAATTGTATTAATTTATCAGTTTTTGAAAATACTCTTTAGGTCCAAATAATGCTCAAATTTCAAGCAGCTAAGTCCCCAGCTGACACCTCCTATTTAGACAGAATGCCAGCTACTAATCAACACTAAAGATCAAATTGTAATTTTCCACACTGCTAAATTAATATGGCGTTAGCCTTGATGAATTGCAACAAAAATATATTTTTGCCTGAACTGTAAATTGTCTGTAATGCATCTGTAAGAAAACTTCACTTCTCTTTCTGCATAAGCATAGGCAAAGCCAAAAGTATGTGAGTGTCGAGCAAAGAGACAAAAGTGCAGCAAATCTCAGTGTTAACTAGTGGCTTTAAAGAAGGCATTCCCAAATGTCTTGTGAGCAGCACTGTTTACCTTTGATGTCTCTTGCTGGGCTTCTAACCTGAATGTGAAAAACGGGTCGAGGCAGCTCTCAGAAGTGCAGAACAATCTCTGCTCCTGTTGTGATGAAAGAGTCAAGTGTGGCACCCATGCACCGTCAGAGGTAGCCTGCCTGCAGGTAAATGACAGAAAATGTGCTAGTGTGAGAAAAATTAAACAAAAAAATTTGGTTTAGACAAAAGCAGAAACTTTCTCAACAGTAATCTATTCCAGATTGCAAGGAAGCCTTCAATAGCTTTCTTTGAATTCTCAGAGGATCACTGTAAAATCAGAACCAACAAACGGCAGAGAAAGAGAGGGCAGTCTTTTGTATTGGGTTAACATTAGCCACCAGGTTCGAAGACCTCAGGATCACATCTACACAGAGTCGTTGGATGTAAGATACAGGACTTAGATGACAGCTGTGTCACAGTAAAGAATTGCATTATTGGCTGTGGTCACACAAGTAATGTATGAGCAGTTCTGAGCTATGCCTCATAGAGTGAGGTTTCTTTTATGTTCAAAACACTGGGAGCACAGGCGAATACCACAGTCATATTTCAATGGCATGCTTGGCTGCTCTCACAGAGAAGTGATGGGGAGCAGGAAGCTAAAATCTGACTGCTGCTTTCCATGTGAGCCAGCAGATGCATGCTGAGGTTAGACAGAGGGAAGGAGTGCAACAAGGCACATGCACAATACATGGAGGAAATGTCTCTGAGGAGCCTGGAGCTACCAAAGACAGATGCCACAAGCCCAGGTGTGACCAGATCTCCAGCCTCCCCAGCACAACAGCTGTTTTCAGCCTGGCTTGAATTTCTGAGATAAAACAATTTCTTAGCATGGGTCAATCCAGGCCAGGCATCATTGGCTATGCTTGGAATGCTGCCTTTTCCTCTTAAACTGTGTTTTAGATGGCAAATCTGCAAACTAACTGTATGCCTTGTCAACTGCAGTAATCTGTAGAAAGGGTTTCCTTTCTATAAAAACCCACTTATTTTCTTCAGCCAAAACTATTTTTACTTACCTACAGGCTAAGATAATCATCCCAAACAGCAGTACATACCATTCCAGAGCTAAAGGTAAACTATTGTTAAAACAGAAGACAATTTCAGCTAAGGGCTGGATCTTAATTTTATTCTGCAATTACACAAGTCATTATTAGTACAGGTAACTGGAGTTTTGCCAATTTATCTGTTTCTCCCTCACACTCCCTGACTTTCTTTTCTCCACATTGAAAACATGTGAAGTCCCATAAAAGCTGTGGTTTCCTTTTGGGAGAGAAGGCAACCAAGCTCCAGGGGTTTGGTATGCTTGAATTAACCTGGCCTAATAAGCTGTCTCAATCTACCTGTTTTTTAATTACCTGGCCAGATAAAAACACCTCTTTTTGACCATACTGATCTGTTTTGTCAGGTTTGATTTCCCCTTTGCTCCCCTTCTCCCCTATCAATCTGTTACCAGCTGCTAACTGTCACCAGGGAAATCGCAGAGAAACAAGCTGCAGTTGTGGTTTACTGGCACAACCTGCTAGCATCCGCTCTGGAAGAAAAGAGCAAGCAGATGCACAGGTCCAGAACTGAGGTGTTATCTGACACACAGCTTTGTGTGGTGTAAAATAAAGGGCCTAGCCAAGTAACAGAGCACATTTGGTTATGGGAGTGCTCTGCTGGGGACACTTGCGTGGTTAAGAATCTACGAACAACCACCATGGATCAGACCAGTATCCTTCTCCAAATGTGGCCAGCAACAGATGCAGAGGAGAACTAGACAGAGGTGAGATTTGCCTAGAAATACCTCCCTAGTTTGCCACGATTTGCAGCTTGTTGAATTCTCAAGACCAGAGAACATGGTTTTAGTATTTAATAGCCCTTGACATATTTTTCTATGCATTTGCCTCAGTTGTTCTATAGCTGTGAAACTTAGCACCCTCAGTGTCCTGTGTCTCCACCATTAGGAGAAGATTTATTCCCCATTTTTATGACTAAATAATCTGCAAAGGCCCAATTGTCTTTTGGGGAGAGCTAAGAACTTTACCCCTTCCTTCTAGAGGGAATTCAATCCACACAAATCTACCCTTCCACTCTCAGACTGGACTGACATGTCCCTGTAAACCAAACGGGGCCTCTTCCTATATCCTTAACAGATGTTTATCCAGTCAGGGTGGGCATGAAGCCCCTGAATTTGCTGCTGCACTATGACAGAGAAGGATATATATATAGTTAAATAGGGTATATATCTATCTATCTATCTATTTAAGATATATACAGATTTATGAGGAGAGATATACAGTGATACAGTATAGATTAAGGGAACATCTGGGTACCTTAAGAACTGTAGAGAAATCACTTTGAGCACGCTATGGGGAAGTTTGCGTCTGTGCATTCCCACTCTGTATCGGCCTCCAGCACTCAGCATGCCCTTGTTCAGGAAGCCTACAAGGCTGATGCAAATGTAGAGCTCCCTGTAACTACACAGCACATCTGGTCCAGATTTCAATTTGGTAGTCTGTGACTCTTTTAACAAAAGATTTGGGGAAAGATCCAGGTAAAGAAATCTTTTCACCTGTATACGAATGCAGAACTGTCATTTGCCTTCATAGTGCTGCATGACTAGTAACTTTTTTCTTGGATAATATCATAATATACTTTTTATGAATATACAGAAACAGTTCCTGAGCCATTATTTCTCACATCTGAGAAAGCTATTTATACCAGCTGCAGAGTTGTCTGCTGTTTCATTTCCCCAATACATTTTCAATACGAATTTCCAAGGCAATTTAAGCAGACCAGTAAAAATAAAATCTTATGTAATTGTGGTATCAGCTCACTATAATTTTTCTAAATTATTTTTCTCAATTGACTAGCTTTTTACCATTAATTCCATTATCTGCTTCCAGATCTTCATTTAGCTTCAACAGTAATTCACCCTCTCCTAAAAATGCAATGCTGGAATGCACATGAGAGCCTAACATATCCCACAAAAAAGGTTTAAATGCAAGCAAAAAAAAANAAAAAAAAAAAAGAAAAAAAGCATGTTGACTATTTTTAATCAAAATGTCTTTAGCTAAGTGTTTACAGTATACTGCCAGTCAGACTTATAATTGTTTCAAACAAGACTGCAATCACTTACAGCAGTGTGTTACAGAAATAGATTAGGAGACATCTTGGTTCAAATAAGGTGTCAATTAAATGTATCAAGCCATCACAAGTGGCAAAGGCAAACAGCTCAGCAAGCTGCAATCACTTCTTAATGATAAATTAGTGGCAGAGGCAAGACAACAGTCAAGGTCTCTGGGGCCTCACTTTTTGCCCTCGTTTCTTGATCACTTTGCTCCATCCTGCATATGTAAATTTTGGTCCTGGCCACGCAGTATTTCTTTCCAGTGAACAAACATTTGGTTCACTTTGAACAACAAACTTTCTTATGCTTAATCAATCAGTTTATTAGAGCATGAAGGAAAACTGGTCACGACTTCAGCTCCTGTACTGCTGGAATTAACAAGCTGGCTGATGCCAGCACTAAACTTGGAAGTGCTAATGGTAATTAAAATCTATTTTCAAATACATCTGACAGTTTTAAGGTGAAGTACTTGTTATTCATGTGAATTTCCAGATTGTGTATAAAAAAAGGTGTTACTTTCTTCAGGAAGGTATCAGCTGTGGGAACGACATAATTAGTTACTAATTAATTATTAATTCTCTCTGATATAGCATTTGTTCTCTTTTAGGGAATTTGTGGTTGTATGCGTCCTCTAAAGTCTTTGAGTAAGGAAATCTCGAAACTAGAATTTACAAGCATTGCTATTATTAGTTACTCTTACACACATACACACATACACATATATATGCATGTATCTCAGAAAGATACGACAAAATAGTGCTAATATTGAAGCTGACATAAATTATGAGTAGCTTTATAATCATTTGAAAAATGTCCATGTAGTCCAACGAGTCAATTTTCCCTCAGGTGCATTTGGGTAAAATACTTGATATTAACAAAGTACTCCAACACCTAGCTCAAATGGGACTGTGTTCTTCCAAAAGGTAATCTTAATTATTCAACATATTCACACTATACAGGGTGGAAAATAAGGGGAGTATAATCATACTTTGTGTTTCACTTCATTTTCTAAGCCTACTTCCTGGCTAATTCAATCTTTTGGATCAGTGGGAGGGACATGGGCTAGATTAAAAAAATGTTGACTGTTAGATCACCAGGGGATTTGAATTAATGTTCTTTTGCACCGAGTGGAAGCATATGGGCCACAGAGTGCAGCTCTCCTTGGAAAATTACTGTCAAAACAGTACCATCTCTATTAACACAGCTGCTGACTTGTGAAGCAGGAATCAGATTTTACTTCAGTTAACCTTCAAAAAGCAGTTTCAGAGTAACTGCCTACTAATAACCTCTTGCTACACCAACCATATTGCCTAATAATAGCTTATGCAAGTCACACCTGTATAGGCAAGTCACACCTGTACAACTCCCCAGGTGCTACTGTAGGACATAATTCTATAGACCCCCTTATGATAATGTGAAGGAAGAGAAGTTACGTTCATCCAGCCTGACAATTGCTATCAAGATCCCATTTTCCTTCTGTAAAACGGGAAAGCACTTTTGATTGAATACCCTTCATATAAATAATGGGAATTTCACAGTATGGGCTTACAGCTCAATTTGCCTGCATTTCAGCTGATTTCCAAGGCTGAAGTTGTGTCTTTGTAGCTAATCAGATACAGACATTTCTTTTAGACATTTCTCCCACAGACATTCTAGCTGGCTTCCCCACCAATTTCCATGAAAAATAGGGAGGATCTCTTATGTGTAATTTCTTTATGGGCAAGCTATGAAATGTTTATCTGACGAGACCACTAACATCTGGAAGTTAAACTCTAAGAATAGTAAGAGACTGCAGCTAAAGCTTTACCTACACATTAAGTAAGATCGCACCCCAGTAAGCAACCTCTTCTGCAGAAGCCCCTACCCCTCTCAGCATGTACCAGAAAGGAGTCATGAGGAATTCTGCTCAAAGTACTATCAACTTACACCAACGAAAAATGACAAATTTTGTTCTTCACCATACTGACAAAAAAGAGACATATCAGCTATTAAAAATGCATGCAACTGTTGCAATGAATTTAATGCATCAATTTATTAATGTCTTAACAAAAATATAATTTAAAAAATTCTCAAAACAATTGTACTGCATGAAGAACAATTTTTATCTTTCTGATGCTTTTACTAATAAAAATGTAGGTCTTTGACCTCATTCATCATGCATAAAAACTGAAACATGTCTCCTACACAAATGTGACTAGTGTAGATTTTTACAATGAAAAACATCAGGATACTGGTGGAATGTACACCTTCAAATATATAATTAGTTGGTTCTTTATTGTGTCTATTACACCTCAACATCCCTGCAGCATATGATTTTATTTACCATATGCATCAAAATTTATGTAATTCATTTTTAGAGTCACTAGAGATTCTGGGTGCTAAATACAAGAAGTATCTAAGGAACCTGTTTTGCAGAGGGTAGCTCTGAAAAAATGTTATTCAAAGGTCTATTGACCGGGACTTTTCTTTTTGCTTCTGTATGTGCAGGTAAATGTTTGGGCTTGTGAATATAATGAACATAAATATGCCCTTAAGCAAGAAAATTGCTTGAGTGGTTGGGTTTCAGTCTGAGTAAAGGGTTTGTCCTAAATTCAGGGTAATCCTATTCCATAATGCTGCTATCACTAGGACATGCACTCTACAGCTGTCTTTGGCAAATATATGAGGAAAACCTCATATATTTTGAGGTTCCCTGTGTTTGCCATGTGTTTCTGCAGCCCTTTTGAAGTGGATGACTCATTCTTCTCAGATAAAAAAAGCAAACCATTTGCTCATAATTTACTCTCTTTTAACATTTACTTTCTCTGTACAACGTTGTGAAAAATGTTGGAGTTTCCCCTTGCTGTTAAATATAAAAACTTCATGGTTTCTTTGAAAAAGATAGCTGATGAACTCAGTTTAGCACACCTAATTGCTGTCTTTACTGTTACAGGAGTCAATACAATGCAAGTAACACGCACAGAATAAAGTTACTTAAGGACAAAGTACATTGTGTCATGGAGGGTAATTCGGCATCCTCATACTAAAACTGAATGAAATGTTATTATATTTTTGTTTATCCTGTTATTTGAGTAATTTCATTTATAAATTTTAGAGCAAATCACTGTTAAATGCTGAACTTTGCCTGAAGTCACCTGAGAATCCAGCCATGGTCTTTGGACAATAGGCTGCAGTGTAAAAAGCAAGGCAAAAATGTTACTTTTCTTGATTCTTCTTTTCCCTTCCTCTTTCACATCTTGTACTTTGTGCTTAAGGGCTGGTTTCAGTGCAAACAAACAGGAAAACTTTGTGCTTAAGGGCTGGTTTCAGTGCAAATAAACATGAAAAATTTCTGCACGAGACACATTTCAATGGGCACCTCAGCCTTTAAAAAAAAAAGTGGTCAACACTACAGTTTTGCAACTCATGGTAAGGAAGGAACGCTAACATTCAGAAACTTCAGTTCCTTATTACCAGAAGATAAATGGACATAAAATTATCACACAAAAGAATTTTAAGCAGCAAAAGCGATAAATATTCCATACTAAATGAATTTGGTAAATTTTAAGGGCATTGTAACTATTCACCATAACTTGTTTGAGAACCATAACTTGTTTGGTACTTGACTAAATTACTTAATCCTTTTTTTTCTAATGAATAAAGCTATACAATTCCATTTAACTATGGAATCTTTTTTCAAAAGCAATGTGCAAGATCTAAACTCTCAAATATCTTTTCGTTTATCTCCTTTGGTTCATTCCTCTTATCCAGTTTTTTATGAGTCAAAATTACTCTAAATCCCAAACATATTTGGGTGATTTAGAAAACAACTGTAAAAAGAGGGACTCATCCTGGCTTATTAAAATGATGACTGTAAATCTATGTTTTTTTAAAAGCCTTTTTATAACTTGCTTATGCAAGGCTTTCTCAAATCATCGCTGCAGGACTGGTACTGACCTGCAAAGGGAAGGTACCCTTCAGTTCCTGTTGCTGCTTCAGAATTTGTATTCTGAAAAATGGTGCAGAATTGCTGAAAAATTTGCCTTCTCAAAATAATTTAGCTGTTGAAGAATCAAGAATGTATTTTTCATAATGAAATTACTTCTCACCTAAGAAACATTACAATTCAGTCATGAATACAGTGACTTAAAATGCTGGTTTTTGTGAAAGTTTTTTGAGGTTAGAAATGCCTTTTGGCTTACATTTGCTTTCTTTGCCAATAGGAAGGGAAAAACAGAGGTGTGGAAATGTCTGCAAACGGCATAAGTAGGTCTGTTAAAGCGATACAGAATATTGCTCTGAGGGAAGAAAACACGCTTTTCACAACAGAAAAATGTGTAATGGATAATGGAGGATCAGCTGCAAAGGAAAATGGGCCATTGCCTGGGCATCAAAATGGGGTAAACAGAAGGATCACACAGAAGAGCCTCTCCAGTCTTCTGCTGAAGCTGGGTTTATCTAACTCTACATTGCAGAATAAAGCTACATGGGATGCTTTTGTTTCACACACTCACAGCACACACAAAATGTTTTGCTGATTAATAAAACTGTGTGCCAGTGGCTTATGACACCAGTTTTTTGACTGATACACCTCTAGTGGAAGATGTAGACAAGCTGGTGCTATAAAACTTTCTTCATGCCAGACAAAGCCAGGGGAAGGAAATCAGTGCCACATCTAAGATGAGCCCCAAAAAAACAAGAGAGTCAAAAGAATATCCATCGCCTTACCCAATTTCTGGATTTACAAAGAGGGTGTCAGGATTTTTACAACATGAAGGCAAGTGAGAATGCAGATGGCAGAGAAAAGCTTTCCAGTGGGGGAGCAGAAACACCCCCCAACACTCTGACCATGGAAATCACAGGGAAATCATCCTTCCTTCTAACACATCAGAATGTTCAAATTGGGCCAGAGTGGTGTAAGGACATGGTCTTACTCCTAGTAACATGTCCTTTGGCTCTGGGCTGTGGGGGCTCAGGGGCTTCCTCTCCTTTCATGTAGCCACCTCAACAGGGCAGAGAAGCTATGGGGAGAGTTCACAGACCAAAATACTGTAATTCCATCTCGCAAGGTAGCACTACAACTAGGAAAAGAAATCCTGTACGTCAGACAGCTGGGAGTCACTGCAGTCCTGAGGAAGAGGGTTGCCTCAGGAGACAGCAGGGTTCAGAGAGGCAGCACAGCAAATCCACTTGGCCATACCCTTTCCCAATGACATCACTGGCAATTCCACCAAGTGGCCGAAGTTATTTTGCCTTGAAGCCCTTCTCTATGTTACACATTAGGGCTTTACACTTTCACATTGGATATAACTAAAAGGTGAGGCAAGTATGAAAACTCTTGTTTGGCATTGCCTATTTAAACTGGATTTTATTAAAATACCTTGTCAGTTTCCATGTCTGTCAAAAGCTGTGTACATCAGACCTCTTGTGGGATTTCTTGAGAATACTGACTCCATAACGGCGCTGCTCTCCTCTCACTATCACCTGGTACTCAATTCCACATCTTCTTGCGTCTCCTCTGGGAATAAGTGTGTTTTGACAGGTTGTAGAGCTTCCTATTTCAAAACTTCCCTTTTCTTCTGGCAACTGCTCAATTTCACAGATTCCTTTCATTTTTTCATTTTTTTTTTAATAGCAGAGAAACAGAACCATTGAGAAACTACACTTCCAATTACTGTTTTGGTATAAACTCTAGCGCTTTTGGGACATAGGTGCCATTCTAACTGTACTTTGATTCTTTGCATATGCTACTGTTAACACCCATGATAACTGTATATTAACTGAAATTTAAGGCACTGGCCTCTTTCCTAGATCATGGCAGGAAGAAACAAATATTTAAGCTTTATACATCTCTGTGATCGAAGACAGGTATATGGGAATATCTTCCTCCATGGCAAGGGGAATAAATCTATTCAAAAATTCAAACAGAACAGAACATGCAAAATTAAGTGAAGGAGTGGTATATCTGAATTCTAAAATACATTAGAAGTCTCAAGGAATTAATGACATGAATACCAGGTATAGGCCACAAATGGTGCATAGCTAAAATGTTACTGTAGAAACAGAAGAAAAATAACCCCCAGTGTACATACTGAGAGACTGCCTTGCTAAACACCCCACTGACCTACTGGAAGGTACAAAACTGTCTAACTCCAATTTTATAATCAAATTCCACCTTTACAATCTTCTGTGTTATTCTAGACAATGGTCAAGGTCCTCAACAAGCAGACTAATCCAGAGAACGAGAAAAAAGGTGCCAGGGCTATGCCATGAGGGAGTATGAGCAGGTACTGAGGGTGACCCCAGCACAGGGGTGAAAGAGCAGGGCACAGTCACACCGTCTCTGGAGATGGCAGGGGAAGACAGTCAGTGCAGATGGGTCGGGCCCATTCTTCAGAGCCCCAAATATGGTTAACTGATGAACTGGTCCAGGGTACTTCCAGGGGTTCCAGTCCGGAGTGGGAGGACACAGAGCTGGAGGCAGTGCTGGAGAGAGGGTTGCAATGCAGTTTCAAGACCCACACAGGAGACAGGTACACCTGCTGACACTGCTCAGGGCAGGACGGGGGCTGCTCGGGGTAACTGAGGCCAATCAGTGCTCTCATGGCCCTGAAACAGTAACATTTACATACAATGCGCTTTAGTAAAAGTTACATGCACTGCTGTTAAACAAAGTGCTGGTGGTACATGACGCCTTATCGACGACAGTATGGATTTTGGTCAGTTTATTACTGTTGTTTCAGTTTTTTTGCAACTTGTGCTTCCTTTTGATAATGTGAAATAATCTGAACAATTATGAAGCTATTAATTAAAAGGAAAAGCAAGCCTGCCAACCATATAAATAAGAAAGTGTTATATCCTTTGAACTCCAGAAAGTACGCAGGAGTAAGCCACAGGCCTTGTCCGATGAACCACAGAAAGAGAAGCAGCACACCCCGACGCCAGGACATCTTAATACTAGGCATTACAAGGGGCAAAAGGCAGAGATACCAGACAAAGTACTGGGATGTGCATACTTTGTTAAAAGTCACAAAAATAGTGGTGTGTAGGAAACAACTGAAGGCAAGGTCTCTGTAGAATGCTATGGACACAACCAGGAGCAAAAGCAGCTGGGGCAGGAAAGCTGCAAGCCCAAGGGCAAAACTCCATTTGCTCTCTGCTGTCAGGTACAACATGTAGAAATAGGGAGAGAAGTTATGACGGATATCCCTCCTGGTCAGGTGATAGAGGTAGGCATGCTCCAAAAACTCCCAGCCATAGAGGTGATAAAATGCCACAGTCAAGGCAGCCAGCACTGATCCGGCAACCATACCAAAGAGCAGCACGTCGCGGTTCAGCATCTCTACAAAAAGGTGCCAGAGGCGCACCATAAACGTGAACTTTGCCGCTTTGTCACCCCCTGCATCCAGCGCCCCTTCCCCGCGGCGCGGCCTGGTGCGGAGGCGGAGCGCTATGGGCAGCGCGTAGGTCAGGGGATATATTTTCATGTGCACGGCCAGCCCGTAGCACACGGCGGCCTTGCCCACGCTGCCCGCCTCCACCCAGTACAGGGTGGCGAGCACCAGCAGCGCCACCAGCGCCTCCGCGTTGCCGCGGCTGGACACGGCCATGGGCAGGGGGTTGAGGAGCCAGGCGGCGGCGCAGCACCCACAGGCGCGGCCGGCGGCGGCCCCTCGGCGCCGCAGGGCCCGGTAGGCGACGACAGCAGCCGCCAGGTCCCCGGCCACGAAGAGCAGCTTCCCGAAGGCTTCGACGAGGAACACGTTGGGCGTCAGGAGCCAGGCCAGGAGCGGCGTGTAGCGGTACGTGGCCCGCCGGTAGGGCGAGCGCCCCTCGGTCACCAGGCGCGCCGCGTCCGTGAACACCCGGTAGTCGACGTCGGTGTAGCGCACCCGCATGGCCCGGTCCTGGTGCAGCCCGTACAGCACCAGCGCCAGCCTCGCCAGCAGCCCCGCGAGCAGGGCCGCGCCCGCGGCCGCCATC
>VYXC01010732.1:2275353-2296765 GCA_013397175.1 Platysteira castanea | reverse complement strand
GCCCCGGCCGGGGCGGTGCTGCGGGGCGGCCCCGGGCGCTCCCCGGCCCGCACACGGAGAGGGGCCGGGCCCGGGGGCCGCGGTGCCGCTGGGACGGGGAGCTGTGGGGAGGGTCCCGTGGGGGTGATGGGCGGCGGTGCCTCNATAAACGTGAACTTTGCCGCTTTGTCACCCCCTGCATCCAGCGCCCCTTCCCCGCGGCGCGGCCTGGTGCGGAGGCGGAGCGCTATGGGCAGCGCGTAGGTCAGGGGATATATTTTCATGTGCACGGCCAGCCCGTAGCACACGGCGGCCTTGCCCACGCTGCCCGCCTCCACCCAGTACAGGGTGGCGAGCACCAGCAGCGCCACCAGCGCCTCCGCGTTGCCGCGGCTGGACACGGCCATGGGCAGGGGGTTGAGGAGCCAGGCGGCGGCGCAGCACCCACAGGCGCGGCCGGCGGCGGCCCCTCGGCGCCGCAGGGCCCGGTAGGCGACGACAGCAGCCGCCAGGTCCCCGGCCACGAAGAGCAGCTTCCCGAAGGCTTCGACGAGGAACACGTTGGGCGTCAGGAGCCAGGCCAGGAGCGGCGTGTAGCGGTACGTGGCCCGCCGGTAGGGCGAGCGCCCCTCGGTCACCAGGCGCGCCGCGTCCGTGAACACCCGGTAGTCGACGTCGGTGTAGCGCACCCGCATGGCCCGGTCCTGGTGCAGCCCGTACAGCACCAGCGCCAGCCTCGCCAGCAGCCCCGCGAGCAGGGCCGCGCCCGCGGCCGCCATCCCGTCCGCGTGGGGTNGGGAGCCTGGCAGGGGGTGGGAGGCACCGCCACCCGCTCTGCCGCTGCCGCCACCGCCGCCCACTGCCCCCTCACGCCCCGGGGGCTGTCGGGCTCCACGGGCAGACAGGCAGCAGAGTCAATAGTAGTTTAGTAAGAAGAAGGAGGAAAAATAACATCTGTTACTTACCTTCCGCAGGCGGCTGTGTTTTGCCTAGACGTATGAGCTCTCTCTAGAGCACTTAGGTGAGCTTCTTTCCACAGCAGATTCCTCATTTAATTAGATCAGAAAAAGTACCGTGAAAATCGGAGCTTGGAGACAGTTACTTGCAGCAAAGGACCTCATTAGACTCTATATTGAGGGCCTATTTTGTATGTTTTTGTGATAGTTTTCCTGTCTGGATATTTGCCATCTCACATTTGAATTGGGGCTGATTGAAAAACAGGCGTTTATTATTTACCACTATTGCGGGTTTCATATGAGAACTTAGAAGGAATTTTCTTAGAGTTGCTTTATTCATCAAAAGTATCCACTTCCCTGTGTAGTGGTTAATTGCAACCACATTGTTTTTGCTGAATGGTTCAATTCGGGGACATTTTGGGAGCTGTAGTGTTGCTTGCTCACATCACTTACAGAAAAGATGTACAGAAAACTTTTTCTCAGTTCTGGGAACACCCATTAGAGAACTGGGAACAGATCTTTTGCATTTGGCAGAGGCATCTTGGAGGGTGGCCTAACTGGTAGGATATTCAGGGGACAAAAGATAGTTTTGTTTGTGCACACACAGCTATTAATTTTCATCTGTTAAGGCTGTTATTCTGTGTGGGACAGTACAGTGGGGTATAATCTGAGTTATCCAATGGGAGAAGCATAGTAACTAACTAACCTGGAGAATCAGTTTTTCTTGTCATACTTGCATATGTTATGCTAAACTGGACACCTTCAATAGGAAATCTCAAGGGAATTCTCCATTAACTCACCGTATGACATCGTTACGTCCTAAAACTGATTTGTTAGGATGTTTCTGGGAAAGGACATGAGGGTGGTTGGTGATCCTTTGTAAGTAATTGCTTACTCACTACTGCTGTTCTACTTTAGAACAGGAAAATTTGGTAATCTTTTATTTTCTTCCTTCTTCCATGTATCTTGTAATATAATGGTTGGGGTACTTTTAAAAATGCTTCCATCACCATATCCATTGTTGTGCCCAAGATTTTCTCTGGAAAAGCTGGAAGATGGATACTGAATAAAATCACTGGGGCTGAAATAACTTGAAAGTATATACAAAAATACTAATAATTTTTTAGTTTGTAAAGGTTCACAAAGAACTATTCTTGCTATCTGCCAACTTTCTCCCAGGATTGGTTGCCGTTTTGTTGCCTTCCTGGATGGAACATGTTTTGTTATTTCAGACCCATTGAGGAAACTGTTCATGGTCAGATCAGAACGCATTGCATTTTATTAGCTGAAGGGTCCAAATTTAATGATACTGGTGGAATAATACAAGTTCAATAAATAAACTTAGGAGTATGCTGGTGTCTCATGATTTTCTTTTCTGTTTCTGACAGTCTGTTTTCAGACGAATCTTTTATTCTTATCTGAAGTTAACAGAGGTTGTTAAGCTGTCGGTAGTGACTGTTTATCAGGATTCAAAAGAGGAAAAAAGTAGTAATTTAATTCTAAAGGGTCATGAAGTTAATAAAACAGAAAATCTGCCTTAGCTATTGTTGCATATAGTGTGACTGTATGACATTGCCTGAGCTGGAAAAAGAATTCATTTTCCTTATCAATAATTTAACATCTTCGAAATATGCTTGAAGCTCTTCAGAGAATTAAGGTTTGGCTCAAAAATGCATTTGGCTTCAGATTTGATACCAGCTTGCTTAACCTGATTTGTCATGTACTGCAGACACTAATGCAGGAAGGAGGACAGTCTTATTAAAGTTATAAATCTGTTATTCCTGTAAAAAGCTGCTTTTATTTATATAAGTCACTAGGAGCCACTAGAAAATGCTGGGAGATAAAAACTAATAGAACTTCTGGGACTGAAGCTGATTGATTCCAGTGCACATGAAGGTACAAACAGCATGAAGAAAAGTGTGGAGTTGCCATAACAGTGCATAAAATATTAACTAAATAGGAATACATATGTACATGTATATTCACCTGGGCATAAAGGTTTTTTTCGCTACTTGCCAGGCATTTTTTTAACATGGTCTCAAAGATGGACAGTCTTATAAACTGAGGTCACTTCTATATATGCTTCTGTTGTCTACTTGTGGTGGAGGATTATAAACCTGATCTCAAATATTAACTTCTCACATCATCTTCTGTAATAGAGACTACTTGAGCAGCACCAGGACATGTATTCCATAAACCATCTCGTATGACCTGCCACTAGTTGAGATTTACACAGCATTAAAGGGGCAATGAACCCGGGGCCTTTTAATGCCAAGTGTTCTAAAGCCTGATGGAAGTTTTAACCACCTGAAAACCAAGGTACAACTGGAGGGTGGCAGCTGCCTGGAGTGAAGGAGAAAGTGCCATGCTGGTTCCTGGTCAGCGCCAGGCAATCCTCATGTTTGGTCAGGTACTTGCCTTTCAGGGATTTGCTGTCCACACTAAGGTAGAAAGTTAGGTTTTGGGAAAGGTTAAGCTGGCACTACTGTTATTAACAAAGGTGAACATATGGCTGAAACCTAGATCTGATGGGTACAGTAGGACTAAATATTGGAAGGACTAACAGATTAAATTTGAGAACTTGGAGGAGCATAAGGAGGTTAGTGAAGATTAGTTAGTAAAGACAATTAGAAGATGATTCTGGTGAAGTAGCTTAAGGAAGACATCGTGATTGGTAGCAGTGTAAGGAAAGAAAGAACAGGTGCTGAGTTGTGGGGGTGAGAACCTTACTAAAATATAGGTGGCCTACAGAGCTAGACAAGCTTGAGTATCTGAAAAATTATGGAAGAAAGAGCAGTAAAAGGCTTTGTAGGAGGAAGGCAGTTGGCGGATACTTCATGTGCTCTATTTTAGGTCATTCTACAGAGATCTCAGGGTGAGGCATTTCTCATGCAAATTTCTTATAATCTAGCTGCTAATATCTAGCTATACTTTCAGACTTTGTTGTTATGAGATAAAATTGGAACATAGGGATTGTACATTTTTCTATAAGTTATAATATTGTATATATACAGTGACACAGGTCTACACGTGTAAAGGGTGGTATGAAAGCTGAGTATTTAAGGAGGTAAGGAAAACACTGGGCAATAGCTGGTATTTGGTCTTCAGACTTCTGAAAGGGGAGACTGCTGTGCTGTAATGTGTTAGAGTTCCCTTTTAACTCTCTTGGGTTTTGAACTCCGAATGTTTCCCTACATGAGAAATACTCCTGCGTAATATATTTGTAAAGTGACAATAAGTTTTTGATGATATGATAAATACAATCTGTTTCTTGCAGCACATGAAATTCTGTAGAAAAAGTGACTAACACTTTTCTTAGATATTTTGGGCTTGTTGAAAGAAAATGGTTTTGCAGATAGGATTGATGCCTTTCAAATATTTGTAGTGTGTTGAATTTTAGCTATTATTAGCAAAAGAGAAGTATAGTTAAGATTATGTAAGATTATGTAAGATTATGTAAGGAAGTGTTCATTTCCGTTTTAATACAGGAATGAGTAATACAGGCGGGTTTGCAAAAGTAAGATGAAAAACACATTAGAACTCCTCACAAAAGAAAATCACTGTTATAAATAAAAGGCCACCACTCTCATGTAAGCTTTTTCTGTTAATATGTTTTCTTAAAACTGCTTGATAAATCTATACCCTTATTCACACATTGTGCTGTAAATGTGGTTATTTGGAGAATGTGATTGGAGTTGTAAAGGAATTTTTTTTTCACCACATTATGATTTTGCACAGTATCCTTTCAAGTGGTGTTGGCAGAGGGCAGAGTTCTGCTTGCAGTGGTTATGCTGATTGTATGTCAGTGTATTAGGCAAAATTCTAGCCCTTCAGGGAAAATAAGTACCGGATAAAAATTAGTCTGCAGGGAAACCTGTTAAATTTACCGTTAGAAAGAAAAGAAAATATTATGTCTGAGAACACACATGTGGCAGCAAGAATAAGTCCACTGAAGTAGGATGCTGGCCTAGGGGAAAATTGCAAAAAGTATGCCCTGTTTTTGATTTAAATCCATGATGAATCTGAAGTTTGATATGGTAAAAAGGAGTTGCCTGCATGTAAGATGGACAGTGCCCGACTCTCACTGCCTGACTTGCAGTACTGAAGCACTTTCCCCCTTTTTACTTTGCTTCTATAGCTTTAGCTAATAGTGCAGGCAGCCCAGTGGATTAGGATTCCAGAAGTGGGAGAATACAACCAAGAATTGTGTTGAATTTCCTTTACTTGTTTATCTTTTCCCTATTCACTTCTGCTAATAAAAGAATGCAGAGAGAGAACTGATGAGAACCCAGGCAAAAGAGAAACTGGAGCCAAATGACAAATTACAGATTTAGGAGACTGAGGGTCCCTGGCACTAGACTGATGGTTTCTGACCATTGTGCAGAGCCCAGTGATACATCCAGAAAGCACCTGTAAAATTCTAAATCTAATTGTGTTAGGCATCACTTCTTGCCAGCTTTTGAATGTGTAAAGGAAACATTTTGTGCATTTTTAGTTCGTAACTACTTAAATTTTTTCCAGTTCTTTGGAAGGGGAAAAGAGACAAAACTTGAACCAAGACTGTTGCAGTCTTCTCACACATTTTTTCTTTTAACAAATATGAAGGACAGCCTGTAGTTAGAAGGATGATGGGGAGGGAACTGTATTTTCTAAGCCTAAGTTAGACCACCACCTTTGACACCAGTGAGACTTCACTAATGCCCAGTTCCTGAGATCACATTGAGATACACAATGAATGAGGCACAAAACTATTCTGAACCTCTACTCTTGTTTTTTCATTTGACAAGTAGACAAAGTATAGAAAGAAAGATCACATCAGCCTCTGCTACTGAGCATGTTTATTTCTGAAGACTACTTTTAGAATGGGTGGGACATAGACTTGAGAAGGCACAAGAGGTACTCGTCAATGATTTGTTTAGAAATAGGTCTGAATTACTTTGGTTCAGTGCATGAAGTAATAAATAAATTCTTTAGGTGCAGAATTCTTGACTGTAACTTGGGTTACAGAGGCTATGGTTGAGGCCAGAAGTTTATCATCATCCCTTGAAACAACACAAGATGGCAGCAAAATATGAACCATGGGATAGCTAAACTAAGGAAATTTGGCCTCTTCTAGCTTAGTTGGGTTCCATGGGATCCAAGAACATCAGAGTTTTGATCAAACCTTTTCCCGGGGAAGAAGCAGCCAAAGTTTCTCTTAGTCTTTCCCATCCCCTTCCCTGGACTTCATTTTCTAGTTAAGACAGTGTTTGTGCTGTCATTTCTGCTGCTGCAGGGAAATTCTATTTTATTCAAATGTATATCTTCATTAAATTGGTGGGAGATTAATCTCTGAATTATTGTTCACTATTATGCTACTACAGTAGATGTGAGAAGACAAAAACAGGTTTTATGGACTTACTGTGCCCAAAGTACAAGAAAACAATTCTGATTAATAAGCCCTATTTTGTCTATCAGAGGTTCTGCCACAGATCCCTTTCCAGCCACTTGAGTGTCTTTCTATGCTGTGGTCTCCTCTCTTATTTCCTGGCTAAGAGGCCTAAAATAAGAACTAGCATTATGCCGACACATAGTAAATAAAACACATTGCTGTAAGGCACAGGAATGACAGCTATGAAAGGCAAATAAAAAAGCAATGCAGTTCTCTCAAATATGTTCTGTGGAGAAATGGTGAAATGGGATTTATTTGATATTGCAAGCTTGGCCAAATAAATAACTGTACAGCGATAGCAGACTTCTGTCTGGTGCTTGGTATGTTGTGCTTCAGTGTAACTAGAATAAGCAATAAGATTGAGCATATAGGTTTGTTAAAAAGCAGAGCTTATTGTTAGCAAGTTCACATACCATCTCTTGAGTTTCTGCTGGAAAAAAATGGCTGGAGATGCTAGAAAGGGCTGCTTTACACATCTGCTGAGAAGATGTATGTAGTCTTAGAGAGTGAGTAATAGGTGATTTACATGAGAGGTCGGACACTTGCACTTGGAAAGGTTACATGATGTTTTCTTCATCCCTGGAGCTACTGTGCAGCATGGTTTGTGAGCTCTGGAGGGAGAAGAATGATAGGGGGAAAAGCCAGCTCTTATTTGTTGCTTGATCCAAATCACTGTGGTGGTTTTTNTTTTTTTTTTTGTGCTTTTTTTTTTTTTTTTTTTAACTTGGCTGAAAAAAAGAACAAAATAAAAAAAACCCCAAAACAAAAGAAAAGTGGTTTGTGCAATTATGTTGAATAACTGTTGGGAATTCTGCCTGGCGACTTGCCAGAGGAGTTGAACTCTCAAGTGCTTCTGCAACTTTTGGAAGAAAGGTGGCTAGCTAATAGAGATGATGTTATTGCCCCTGCAAGACAAAGTACTGCAGCAAGAATTCAAGACACCAAGGAATGAATGTTACCCTGAGCATCACTCCAAAGTGTTGTCACCAGAAATCACCCTTTCTTTCAGGTGGCCCAGTGGTCCAAATGCGTAACACAGCTGTTGCATACCAGGCTTTGCTGTTCTCAGGCTGTGCTGTGTTTGCAGTTACTCACTGAGATAAGAACTAGTAACTGTAAATGCAGATAAAGTCTCAAACTAAATCTTGCAGAGTTGGCTGATAGGAACACTACTATTCTCATCACCTCTGTTTCTTATGCTTTTGTGCATCAGATGGATTTCCAAGGATTTAGTAGTGCTTTGTTTACAGGAGGTAGAAATATGAGTTCCAAGTCTCTACCACGGAGCAGTTATTTTATTTTATGTAGCACTAAAAGGTTTATAAATTTACGCAGTAAAATCAGTGATGCAGTTTCCTGCTTTTGACTTCATGGTCAAAGCTGATCAATTGATCAGAGAAGTGAATATCTTAATTTCTTTTGAACTGTATGGCTTATAAAGAGCTGCCTTTTCTTCTCACAGTAAACATCTTACTGTTTCTCCTGTCTGTAATCCTGATGACATTGTTGCACATACTTTGAATACCAGGTGCAAACACTGAAAATCATAAATAAAAGGTCTCTTAGCTTTCTCATTTCTTGATGGCATTTTGATCTGGTCACAGTGAAGAGGAAGGGAAGATATTTGAACAGGGATAGGAATATAATTGAAAGTGGGCGTGGGGGTCCTTAGGACATGCTTCCTTTAGGATGATTTTCACTTTCATTGGGGAAATCTCACATGCTTTGGCAGGGGTTGTTGTCCTACCACCTGCTTTTTTTGTGCTGACAGCATGCCTTAGAGAACTGCTCACAGAGACAGAAGACTGAAGGAATATGCCACAAGAGATCTAGGCCCACGAGCACTGTTTTGGACAATAAATATAAATCAAAGTAGATGCCTTTTGGATTATTATGAGGCTTTCTTTTACTTCTTGATAATATGGTTCAGCCTAACTATTTTTCCAGCAGTGGCTGTGCAGCAGTTTGGAAGCAGCTGTTAGAAAAGGCAGAGCTCAGCTGCTAGGGCTGACTGCACTGGAAGGGCTCCAGAGATGCTGTTTGTGAGGAGCTACAGCCAAGTGTGTGCGTGTATAGAGACCCTGGGACTTCTCCTGTGGGAGTGGTGAAAGAGAAGAGGGAATAACTCGCTGTTGTTCAGTTTCCTGTTCTTAACTGGGGATATCTAGAAGGAGGAAAACCCCACCTGCACTATCTCCCCTTGTGTAGAATGAAGGAACATCCTGTAGGAGAGAGGAGCAGTTGTTGGGCAGCTCTAGTCTGTAGAGACATGAGTAATCCTCTGATCTACCCGAAGCTGGTTTTGCCTTTTGCTTCCAAGTGTGTTTAAGATCTATCTACCTAAATAGGTGTCTGGATATTAAAAAAAAAAACAAAAAACCCACCAACAAAAAAACAAACCAAAAATGTTAGCTTTTCTCACAGAAGAGTGCTCTGACTAATGGTTGGAACTGCTAGCAGGTATACAGTGTGTGTGGAAATATGGGAATGAAGATTGTCTGGGTTTCTGCATCCTTCAAAAGTTTTGAAAAACCCAGTTCTTCTCTGTGACATTAAACTTCAAATACTCCCTCTGGAAAGGGAATGAAACTTTTTTTAGATAGATTTGGTGCTTTTGGCCTTAACCAATAAAGGGCTTCCTTGTCTTCTCTCATAAACAATTGGCTGGTTAAATAACTGTTTAAATATCTTCTGAACTCTTGCTATTGTTAAACTTTTTCCATTCTCTATTTTCTAGGGGATGGCATGGTCTTCTAAATATTTTTTAGGAAAGAATCCATGATTTTCCTAAAACCTTTTAAGTGCATTTATGGGAAAACGAACATGTGTCTTTTTAATGCCATTGCCTTCCTCTTTTTGATAGCTTGTCAGAGAGATCAACTTGAAAAGTATCCCTGAGTAAGAATTCTACCTTATTATTCCTTTTGCAGTATCCTGTTGTATTGTGTGTAGTGGTTAAGATGCCATTGTACTTTGCAGTACAGGATCATAAGCTAAAGAGAGATGTCCTAGAGACTCAGCTGTACAGGATGTATCCTGCACTAGCTGTCTATGGAAATTCACTTTTTTTCTTCCCAGTAACTAGGGTTTTTTATCTCCTAAATATTTATTTAGCTGCTCTTCATTCAGACTCTGGCAGTTACTTGGCCGGATCAGTTGCTTATGCACTGTCTGAGCTCTGCCTCTTGCTGTGCCAGTGCTGATGCTTGTGCAGAGTATAATTACCTCGTAGCAAAGTTCATCCTGTTTTTGGTGCTGTCTTTGGCAGTCACAGTTCTGTCCCTACTTCTTTCATTCCCATAGAATATAGAATGATACTGTCCCCTAACCTTATGTACATGTGTCTCTTAACTCAGCCTTCAGAGCTTATTCATTCCCTGCTGATTCAAAGTGACAGCTGTGCCATCAATCTGTCAGTTTTCCCCCATTTGGTGTGTTGGAGATGCTCTCCTTCACACATCGGCTCAGGAATGCTGTCTGGCCCCTTGTGCTCTGCAGGTCTGCTGCACCTGAATTGGAAGTTGGAGTCAGACTCCACTGGTGGGAGCACTAATGATTTCAGTGGTCGAACTCCTATCATAGGAGGGAAAACTCAGGAAGACGACTCAGGCAAGCCACATTTGCAGACTTGGGACAATTCATACATAGTGTTCTATATCTGCAGTGCAACTGGCAACAGACGTGTCACTTGTTTCAGTATTGCTTGTCTTTCTTCATTCTGGTTACTGTTGAATTTCAATATTTGTCCTTGCTGACTGCCACATTGCTGAGTTTGACAGGTTGTTGCCAGAATTTGAGTCTGCTGACATAAATGTTGCATATATTTAAGCAGAGATGCAACTGGTGATTATCCTGTGTCAGAGTAGATCCTGCTTTGACTGTGTATAGTAGAAGATTAGGAAAGGGTGCCTTTTGAGAGAAAGAGGACAGCTATATCTCATATTTATTTGACGAATCTTTCAAAGAGTTGATTGTGCCAAAAAATACAGAACAAAAATATCCCTTGGGTAAGATGTATGTTGGGTTGAATACGGATGCAGTGAAAAGTAACCATAGCTTTTCCTTATTTCAGTTGCTGTGTATTGGTACAAATTGTAAGATAATTGTTTCTGTAAAAAGAACAGATTAGTCAGGACTTGAGACTTACCAAGAAGCTGTGCTATTTAAGGGTGATAGAAACTGTCAGATTTCCTTGAACAACCAAGAGTGGAATAATGCAAAATTAAAATTACGTTGAACTATATGTCATGCTTCTACAGAATGCATGAATTACTTGCAATGAATCTTACTACTCAAGTGCTTGCTGGGGTAACTGTGTTATTCCTGAAAATTAGAAGAAAAGATACATTTTCTACTTCCAGTAAAAATCCTGCTGTAGTAATTTTTGGGTAGGATAACCCAGAGGCAGTTGAAAAGTGAAATTTCTGCATAAGTGAACCTGTGGGCTTCTTCAGGAGGACTGCTCTGTCACGTTTTAATTCCTGTTAAAATCATTAGAATTTTTTAAAGGTGAACAGTTCTTTGTATAAAATGACTAGAAAAATAATTTGTTTTGTTTTGTTTTGTTCTGTATTGTTTTGGTTGAGTTGCTGTAAAGACAATTTTACTTTCTGAGAGCCAGGCTATTGATAGAATTGCATAGGAAAAAATTGAGCAGAACTTGCCCAAGGGAATATTGCTTTGCTCCTCCCTTAACACCAGAAAGATTCATTTATTCAGTGTCCCTTTTGATGTTCCTCTGAATTTCAAAGTTCAGTCTTCAGTGAAGTAAGAGTATCTCAAGCAGAAAGAGATACCATATTGAGATTTGAGTTCCCGATATCCTTTGATGTCCTAGTGCAAAACTTGGTGTTTATTTTCCAGTTTAAATAAATGAGCATTATCTACCTCACTCCTTGGAGAATTCTTAAAACAAAAGAAAATTCATAAAGGGAATTTATCTCTAAGCCTAAGTCTAAAATGTTGCATCTGTTTTTCCTTACACCTCACAGACTTGTCATGGTTGCAGCTTTTCATGTGACCATAATAATCACAGGGGCATCACTCATTTTTGCTTGAATGGATTTAAAAAGAAAACTAAGAAAGTTTTCACATAAAGTGGGGAAAGTTCTAATAGATAATTCTAACTTAGGTTGTTCATTTTAATTTTTAGGCAAGAATTAACACAGTCTCTGTTCTGTTTCTCCAGCCCTAACAACTTAAAAATGAACGCTGATGAAACAAATGGTAGGAAACATTTTTATTACCAGAGTGATTTGACAGTTTTATTTTGTGGAAGTTTTTTAGAGTCTCTTGCCATGACTCTCCAATTTTGGAGATCTTTTTTAAAAATAAAAGAAATTTTCTGCCACTCTATTTGGAGGGGGGAGAAAACAAAGCAAGTTTTCTTGGATATTCGTCAAACCAGAAAATACCTATTTATATTGTAATCTTTGCAGCATTTTCTGTGGTTGAACAAAACTCTGTGAACAAAACTTTGAGTTCTATGGAGATATTTTAAAAACTCAGATACTGCCATCCGTCTGGGAGGTGTGAAACTGGTCAGTAAACAGGAACCTAGAGTACTTCCAGCACTCTTCTTCTACTCTGCTCAGAACACTCACAGCTGAGATGGTAGGGGTGGTGTAATCACAGAACCATTTATGTTGGAAAAGACACTTCAGGTCGCGTCTAACTGTAATGATACGGGTTCCTTTCCTTCCTGCCTTTTGTAGGCCTGGGACATCTGCCCCTGCTGTAGACACCACTATTCTGATGAGAGGGGTGGGCAGGAAAGATATCTACTAAGAAGAGCTTCCTGTAAGTAGTGGTGCTGGTAAAGTCAAGTATTTTGCAGGTGTGTGTTTCATGCTAGTGACAGTGGTATCAAGAGGGTCAGACACCATATGGATTTGTCAGGTTGTTTAAGAAAAACCATCACACTGTATATGGAGATGGGAGTGTGCTTGCAGTGGCATCTATAATAGCCTTGGGAACAGATTGGTATGCGTGTTCTCACTTGGTCTTCACAATGCTGCTTTTGGGGTTACTAAAATGCAATAGAGAAGGTGGCAGAATAAGCCATTTCCTATAAAATGTGAAATTAAGTTCAGAACTGAAACATATTCTGTTTCTTGAAATAAATAAATACATAAAATTTAAGCTAAATAGGAGACATTCATATGATAGATTTTCTCCCTGTAGCATTCTTGTCCTTCTTTTGATTTTTTGGATATGAAGAAGGTTACTGGCAGGTTAGGGGTGGCAAGTGATGTCTGGCATTGATTGCAGCATAATCCTTGTAGAGGTGGCAGCGAATGGGCCTGAATGCTTGGAACGTATCATAAAGCAGAAGTGAAATACAAGCAGTACATTTGTGTGAGGTGTTTACTTTGAGGTAATATTTACTTATACAGTGGAGCATGCTCCTGTTGTATGACGAAAGTACAACCAATAATGCTGCTCTGAAGAGTTCCTTGTTTTCTAAAAGTAAATATATTGTTGTATGTGGGGAAAGGAGAAGAAAGATGAATATCTAGGAAACAAATGTGTGCAACGGTTCGAGGCTCTTGATTTTTAATCTTTCCAGTGAGTTCTTTGCATTGATTTTTTTTTTTTTTTTATCTACTCCAGGTACGTCATAATTTACCTTTGATTCCATGTCAGCATATGTGGTGTAATTCTCTGGCAATCCAATGAACAGTTATGACAAGAATTACTCATTTTTTCCATATTGCTTTTTGCTTAAATGCAGAGGCATATAAAATTGAAGGTAATCCAATTAAACTTGGCAGACAGTTGCTAGTTTGAATTGTTTCAAAGAAAATGACTGGAGAGAAGATGAAAAAACCCAGTAAAATTAGAAGTCTTACTTTTTTTTTTTTTTTCAAGTTCACATGAAAAGACTTTGGCTTGGCATTAACTATTCCATGTGACAGTCAGTTTGATTTGAATGTCACTAAAGACTGTCTCCAGCTTCTGTTCCCCAAGGGTCTAGATGAGTCTTTTTGGAGGTGTTCTGAGTTAAAGATTAATAGCAATAGAGAAGGGAATATGGAAGGATATATGGAAGGGTTAACTCTAAGGAATTACAGGCTTGACTTACTACCATTTGGAGATTAATTTGTAACAAAGATTTTTATGACATTCTTAATTTCATGAACTACTTAAGTCTGTTCCCATGTAAACTTAAGCCTTCATTCTTTCAACCTACATTTAAGAGTTTAAATATGTATAAGTGAAGAAACACTAAACCCAGACTTCGTTTCATCATCACAAAATACAATTCACCTCAATAATTCTATTATTTTCTTTGAATGAGATAATGCAGGATATCAAGTTTTTGTGTATGTGGATGGTCTGTAGAGGTATTCAAGTCAACACTGCAGAACTGTACTAGGTGACCTTAGAAGGATTTAAGAACTGAGTGACTTTCTGTAGGTTTTTTGCTTTAGGAAGGTGTTTGAAACACCTATGTAGTATAGAACTGAATGGAAGTAACCTAGGGTTATGTTACAGAGTCTTTGCAGTCTCAAAGTTCAGTGTCTAGCCCACGCTAGCTCTCTAGCTTTCCCCTGTGATTAATGGAAAGAAGTAGATACCCCCAGAGAGCTGGAGCAGGTGAGTCCACCAAAATTATTGACAGAGAAAGATAGATGAGAAACATACTTTGTTTCTTTGTGTCTTTCATATATTCTTACAGTAAACATTAGGTGTGAAAATATGAGATAATGTTATAAGCTAAATTTACTCCTTTATAATAAGTAGAAATGAAGGTTTAAAAGGGGGAAAAATAGATCTTAACACAAGGTTAGTGTACTATTAGATTCTGTTACAAATTTTTGCTGACTGAAAGGCCTGCATTTAAAGGTTGTACTTAAGAGAGGAAAAAGTGTTGGTTTGTGTAGTAGTAAAGTTTGTGCCATTCTAGTTCAGACTGCAAATCCACACATAAAACCTCATACTTTTTCCCCCATAGTCCCAATCCACTTTTTTTTTTTTATTGTGTGGCCAATTCTGTATAGAAGAGATAGAAAGAAACCCTAACCAGTAAATAATTTGTTATTAGTTCACAGCAGTGTCTATCTGATATGACTTGATTGTCCATATAAGTAGCTCTAAGACTTTTGTGAGTCTTAAATTTTTGCTTCAGTGATATGTGTTATGGTAAAGCAGCTCTTCCTGTTCAAAGAGGGAAGACAGCCTTTAGACTTTGCCTTTTGTTTTGAGGAAGAAAGTATTTCTTCTTCAGATAAATGGTTCTGTTTATTTTCTTAGATTGCATTTTTTTTTTCAGCCACTGTCCTCTTCAGCTTGTGAGCTGAGAGCTTGCTGGGAAATGTGAGATACTATCTTTCACCAAAGTAGCCTAGAAGAGGAGTGGGAATCTGCAACAGGTTGAGGAGTTTGCTTCTTAACCCAGACAGTCCAAGCATGTAAAAAGTCACTCCTCAATCTTCCTTGTTCTTAGACTTGTCATAATTTGTCCATATGCCTAAATTGATTGTACAGCTGAGAAAGGTACCTTTATGGACAAGTGACTCCAGGATTACTCAGCAGCGTAAAGCAGTATCTGTCCTCCTTCAGATTTCTGTACAATCTGTTTCTCTGCCTACACAACAGCTCTCACTTCTAGCTTCTTTCCCTGCTCCAGTATCTACTGCCTCATATTCTCAGTTCATGTCCTTTTGTTAGAACCAGTATTGCTTTATCCTTGAGTTTTTGAGGTGGCCTTTCCAGGAGGAAAATTCTTCTTTGTTCTTCATCCAAATCTATTAATTTCTTGTGGAACCTTCATATGATATACACAATTTCTTTCTCCCTAAAGGGTAGTGGTTGAAAATGTAGGATCTCTAACCTTCAGCTTGGCTCATAACAGTCCAAAACAGCAAGGACAAGGAAATTCCCGATCACTGCAGCCTTCACCATCTTCTTGAAGTCTTCAGGGAAATTCAGGCTAGGGCCAACACCTTTTGTGGGAATAAACTTAGCCCAACAGATTTTGGTAGATTTCTAAGCAATTTCAACACTTTTAAAAGAAGTGCTAGACAGCTTTAATAGATGACTTGGTGGTATTACCAGCCTTTTGTATACTTGCTTATTCATTCCCTTACCTTGGCAAGTGAATCTTGTCAGCACAATTACATCATGCTGTATAAGTCAGGACGTTTGCTCACAGATTAAAATTCATCCAAAAGAGAACTGAATCTGGGTTCGTGGAAAGGAGAAATTATGGTCTGAAACAAATAATTCTTGCAGCAAGAACAACCAAGAACTATTTTTAGAAGATGTTGAGCATGTACATTTATAGAGAGCCAAGGACTGCTCAACATGACAGCACTTGTCAAAAAATTGGTAGGAGGGATACCTGCTTAAATTTGGAAATGAGAAAGACTATCTGTATTAAACTGAAAAGCTTATTTTAAGGGTGTAGCTCTTGCCTTTGTGATTTTTTTCAGTATTAGATGTGTTATTTTCACAAACTGTTCTAGTTCGGCTTCTTTCTCCCCCCTATCTTTTTTTGAAGGGGTGGGAAGGAGTCACACATCTTCAGTGCATCTTTAATGTGATAATCTGAAAATAATTCTAAGTATAATACTCACAGTAACTGTGATGGATAAAGAAGTTGTTATCTTCAGCCTTGTTACTTTTGCACTGCACCATCACAAATATGATATGACTCTCAGGGAAAGCTCAGAAAAATTTGAGAGCCCAGTCTTTTTAAAAAGACCTTGATTACAGCTCCACTAACCAGTTATTCTGACAATCCACGTGATGCAATAGTGGAATTCTTCTTCTGCACTAACTGGAATATGGATGGGTGAGGGAGAATTCATCAGTTTGGGCCTTAAGACTGTCTCTGCTAGGAAACTTAGCAGGGCTAGGGATTGTGTTTCAGCACTGCCCAATGATTCCATATTTAGTTAATTTTCTGGTGTGATTTTTCACCTGAGGCAATCACGTTTTTTTCTGACAATACCGTGTGATGGATGTCATGGACTAGCAACCCTTTGCAATAAGGAAGAAGCCCCCCTTGTTTTGAGGGAGTACAGATTAGCCATATGCATACAAACTGTCATACCACACTTCCCAACAGTAAGTGAATGGAGAGTAGCCTCTTTCATTTCCCATAGAAATGCATTTCTACAGCCCAGGAAGACAAGGACTTGGTGATAGGACTGAGGTCTTAAAGGATGCAACTACGAAAAAAATTGGAGTTAGTTATTCTCAGTAATTGAAGCAGTAGAAGAAACAGAAATATCTTGGGGGAGATGGCTGATATCTTGAGTCTGTAGCACTATCCATATGCTGTAGGTAACAAATGTGGTTAAAGTCTGAGTTTTCCAAGGATAATAATGTCTGTATTTTTTAAAAGAAATCTGAAATTTTAATTTTATTTTATAACTAAAAGCTAAACCACCTGCAAATAGAGAATGGAGTGTTGTCTGTAGGTTTTGAACTCATAAACCTCAACAAATTCAGGAAATTTTGCCTGACATTGCTGAAACAACTTGAAAAGTAGCTGTATGTATAAAACCACCTTCACTTAGCACTGATATTCAAGTACTGATCAGTGTTCAGAAGTACCAAAAAATAACTTATTCCTTAGCCTTCTGGTTTTCCCCACAAAGTAGACTAATTATCTGCACTTGAATTTAGTCAGAGCATCAGGTTCTACTTTTCAATCTTATTTAAAGTCCAAAATTAAATAATGAAGGTATTTTTTAGATTAAAATATCACACATCCTTTCCCCAAACACTCTCCTTTTACTGAAACAGTGCTCACAAAACCTATGATAGGGTTTGTATTGAACACTGATTTTTGAAAAGCTAATATTATTTCCCTGTAGATACAGTATTTTCCTAAAGCCTACAGAAAATCCAGGTCTGCATAATTTGTGGAATGTATGAAAGTCCTTGCCTTGCATGCTACATGTCTCAAAATACAAAGCTAATGCAATTTTCGGCTTCTGAAATAATGCATCTTCTGCTTGAAATTGCACGTTTTCCTCCTGTATTTTGGGTCTATTACAAGCCATTTCTTCTAGTCTCTTTCCCTCAAGCAAAACATACGTCTGTGATCCTAGGAATACCACACCTAGCTTTTTTGAAAGATTAATGTCTTCAGAGAGAAATGGCTGTCTGCATGCTAAAAATGTTTTTTCTTTCTCTTACCTCCTTGACAATAAAATCCTATTTTATGTCCTTTTATTCTGTTTTTGAACTAACTGCACTTGACTTACTATGAGTTAGAAAGGTTTTGTACTAATGTCTCTCTCCTTTAAATTCATGGCCCTAACTTTGTCTCTCATTGTTCATCTGCTTGCTTCATACCTGCAAATTTCTTGGTTTTAATTTGCTCCCTGGGCCAGAGTGACTGTGTTAGTGCTGTTTGCCAAGTAGCACACCAACTCTGCTCCCATTTGTGACCTGGGGTAATTGCACTTTTCTCTCCCATGGTTGTCTCCTGTATTCATATTAAATGTCTCTGTTGTGTTATGTGTCAGAAAAAAACTCACTGGGTCCTTAGGATTCTGCTGGAATGAGGTTTCAAAGAAGCCTTCTCAGGTGGGATTCCTCAGGGTCTGGAGACCAAAGCCCCTTTCCTTAGAGAACCTGGGAAAGC
This sequence comes from Platysteira castanea, assembly GCA_013397175.1. Lineage (NCBI taxonomy): Eukaryota > Metazoa > Chordata > Aves > Passeriformes > Platysteira > Platysteira castanea. The sequence goes on along the minus strand of VYXC01010732.1, from coordinate 2,278,794 downwards.
TGTGGTTCCTAAGGTAATTGCCATGAAATGGGATTTGAAAAGCTGTGGAATTACTAGACCTGTCCTCACCTATGGGGGTCCTGCTGATCAAGTCGGGAAGCTGTGGCTGTCCTGAGAAATGCTTCTGGATTTTTCTGCACTTTGGGAATGTATGCCTTGCTTGGAGCCCCGTCCTGATACTCTGGGTGCTCCTGAGCTCCTGCCTGCCTTGGTAGCCTGGAAAGTCAGTACACCAAAACAGAAAGTATTAAAAAATGAAAAGTTTGGGACTGAGAGAAAGAAAACTGGATGGAGGAAGGAAAGGACGTGATTGCTGTCTCAGCACCAGTCATTCAATCTCAGCACTGTAGCTGAAGGGTGAAATCTGGGCCCCAGTGAGCAAGTTGGACTTTGAGTTCCCTACACAAGAAATGAGTTTTTCAGGTCAGTTAGCACTCGCTTTGTGAAGACCGTGTGTTCTTAATGAGGGAAACAACACATGAAAGGAAGAAGGCTGTTTCTCAGCAACCCATAACTGATTTATGCTGCTGGCAGCACAACTAGGAGTTAGAGCCCTCCAATGGTCTGTAATGGAGATGTTTATCTGATAATGATACTTTCAATCTTTTCCCCATCTCTTTGAGAAATAAATTGAGAAGATTCTACAGTTTATCTACTTGTCCTGGGTATAACTTAATTGATGTAAAGCAGAACAAATAGAAAGGAATTCTTTCCCATTTTGCCTTCCTGAAAGAGCTATTTTTATCATAGCCTTTGGCAATTTGGAGAAGGTGAAGTTCTTTGTTCCGAACAAGAGACAGCCAAACAAGACCCTGGGCCCAAACCTTTGTATTACATTCCACTGGTATAGGTAGTAAGAACTATGTAATTTGGTACCTAAAGGTGGATGCAGTAAATAATATTTGCTTGCAAAGTGAATGGTGAAGATTCTTGCTTTTTTTTCCAAGTCATCTAATTTAATTTTCAGAGGCAGTTAAAACTGTTAAGTACAAATCACAAAGCATTTGGTGACCTGAGCAATATTAATCTGCATGGGTAATGTAAATATATTTCTTTTAATTAAACACATTTTAAAAAAGTTAAAGATCTGAAAAAAAATTAATTACGCATTGTGTCCCACTTTTGATGCCCTAGAAAACTCCTTTTTCCATTCCCTTTTTTGCTGCTTCACATGTTTAATTGTAATGTTTTAGATACTGTTCCAAGAAAATCTTCAAAAATATTTATCAATGTTAAGTAAAACCAGTTGAACTTTACCATATGCTCAGGTTTCTTTGTTGGGAGGGGTGCTTTATTTGGCTCAGACATCAGTGTTGCATTTGTTTAAGTGACTATTTATTTTTAAAGGAAGAGATACCACCTTTTAAATGACCTGTTGGAACTTTTGAAGGTCAAACCTGATTTCTTGTCTCTTAATTATGGTCCTTTTTTTTTTTCCTAGAGAAGATTTCTGCTAGACTGCTTTAAAGATGTTTTAGAGCTACTTGGCTTCCACTATGGGAATAATAATGTCTTTTTTTGGCAAGAAAGCTGGGCAAAGAAGGATCTTGGAATATTGCAGGAAAGTTAGTATGTTGCAATAGCAAAACTCCTCACCTCCTTGTGACGAGGGGTGAAGCTATGAATATTTGGTGTCAGTAAAAACTATGACAGCATTTTCACTTTTAGGAAGGAGGACAATGGTGGTTTGAGAAGGAAGGGCCTGTGAGGTGGGAGTGCCTCTGTTAGCAAAAGCTGAGTAAAGCATCTCATTTCTCTGGGGTTGTAGGACTTACTCTTGGGAGGATTTTTGTCCCAGGATGAAAACTGCAGTGTAAGTTTGGCTGCTTAGACATGCCATCATTGCCTCAAAGCACTCTCCTCTCTGCATCCATGGAGTGCCCTACTGAATAGCAATTCCTTGCTTTTCTGGAACCTGCAGGAGTCAGGAATCAACACTGTGTAGGAGGAGGAGAAGGAAGTGTGCCTTCTGTCCCGTTCATTTTCCTCTGAATTGCTGGCATGGAGAGGTTATCCAGGCAGCATTGCCCAAGTGCTGGATAGTGAAATGGAGAGAGGCCAGAGTGAAGAGGATGGAATTGAATGCAGTACTTGTTCCCTGTGATGGTGCCATTATTACCTGGTGATATTTAGAATTGAAACATTTTCATGTTACTGTTAAACATCATCCATTCAAGCTCATGACTTTGTTCTCTTCTTGCTGTAATTAATGAATACTGACCTTCCACTGTCACAGATGCCTGTATACAAATTATTGGGATATTGTGTTTGGCCTTGGGGATGAGGCTGGGAAGGACAATCGATAGCTGTGTTGTGACTGGCAAAGCAGTGTTACAATATTTAGATCATCAGTAACATATACCGGAATATGCTGCTCCAAACCAAAATGGTATTTAGTTGGCTAAAAAAGTGGTTAGGTTGGCATGTTTACTTACATTTCTGTATCTGCTGTTTTCTTCCTGGATGTGAGTTTCGTGTCTGACAAAGCTTGCTGTGAAAATAATTGCTGAAAGTGATGCTTTGCAAGGTATTATCAGTCTAAATTGTAGGGCTGGTTCCATATTTCAAGGTCCTTCCTCTTATGTGTTTGCAAATTTTGATGTTTTAGGAGAATGAAAAATACTTCCTATTGATGAGAACTGGAATGGTAATATGGCCATAGAAATGATCTCCAAACAACTCAGAAAGGAAACATGAAATCAACTGGGAAGAGCTGTGGCTGAGTCTGTGGACCTAATCATTTGCCCCCCTGAATGTCTGCTGTGCACCAAAGGAAGTATCTTAGTTGCTGCTTTTTGCTTGGTAAGCTTTTGTTCTGAGGTGAACCGAGCTGAAGCCAGATTTCACTTCTGTTTATTCTTCCGCTATCAAATATGAAACCACTTTCTGTGATGAATTTATGCTAGACGTAAGTGCATTATAATGACATAAAATGACATCTATTACATATACTACGTATCCAGACTGGTGAATGTAGAACCAATAGTACCATGAGGTCAAACACACAGGGTAGAACCTTTGCATTTGCATCCTGTAGCACTATGAGATGACAAGATGCTGCACAAGAGAGGGAGTGTGAAAGAACTATGAACATTGCTATGAGTTCGTGACTGTAGATTTCAGTTCCCTCTACACATAAAAGCCAGTTACTCCCGTTTTTGGAGGCCCTATTGTGGCTTTTTCTGCCTTTAGAGACTTCCCGGAAATCTCTTGTGGCTCAGACTAATAAGTTAGCTTTTCATATTTTGCAACCAGTTTTGCTCCTTACTAGCTAAACTTATTCCTAGGTACAAACCCATGCTCTCCCAATCTGAAAGTTGCTCAGAGCTTGTTCCCTTGTTATTTGTAGTCAGGAAATAGATGTTATCAATTAAAGACTGGTTGTTCTTGCCCAGTAACAGTGGACCCTTTCTGCTCTGTACCTATAATGGTCTTTGTTTC
>VYXC01010732.1:2253076-2275341 GCA_013397175.1 Platysteira castanea | reverse complement strand
TTTTTTTTTTTTTGTCAAACCTCCAAGTATTTTAGTGTCCTGTGACTCCCTGAGTCTTACCTTAATTTTCTTTTCTTTGTTCAGGTGAATAGCCAGGTGCATTCTTCTTTTCTATAGCGTTCATTTTTTTTTCCAATGTTCTTAGATTTAGTTTTAGTTTTTATTTCATTAATTTTATCCTGAAAATCTAACCAATTTGCAGAGAAAGTGGGATCAATGCTTGCTTTCTGAATTACGTTCCTTGCTTCCTCTCTCTCATCTTAGTCCATTCTCTTACTTTACCATTGGAAGCTGCACAAATTTCATTTGGCATACAGACTCATTGAGATAGTGAAATCTGATTTCACTCTGCTTCCTTATTAAATAAGGAGTATTGTCCTTCCCTACTGTGGAACATTTTTCAGTCTGGGTGTATTCATGTTACCTTCCTGCCTTCGCTGTTAGGACCTCTTTATGCATTTGCCCCTATCTCTCTCTCGTCTGTTATCCACAGGCCAATGGCTAAATATCTTTCTTTCCTCCCATCCAAGACAAGCCTTTATACTGTACGAATCTCATGCTGGACACCTGATAGCCTTGCATAAAATTTTAGTTCCCAGTCTAGCACAACGGTCTAGAAAGTCTCTGCTTTCTTTAATACCAGTTTATTTTCCTCTTCCTGTCTGTCTCCATTCTTATGCAAAAAATCAAGTTTAAACCATTGCTGTATTAAGGGGAAAATAATTCTTTCAGGCTAAGCTTCACATACCTCATCAGGCTTCACTGTCTGCTTCTTGTATTTGAAGTAAATCCTAGTGACAAAGCAGTTCTTTAACTAGAGAATCATACTGATCACAGTACCAAAATTCAGACATTTTGGAAAGAGAGTACACAAAATTAAATATCTTTTCCTACATGTCTTGCATCTTTTAATTTCTTTCTTGTTTTACCTTGCTGCCTGGGCATTTCAGGCTATGAGGTCAAGGTTACTTAGTTTTCCTTGCTTGCAAAGTGGCTTGATATTATAGTATAATTTGAGAAAGATGCATTTTTTACTCACCCACTCTGAAATATTGAAATCAGAGGCAAGTATTATGATACAGGGTTTTTGTGAGACTTTTCTTGACTGTCTAAACTATTCTGAGTGACTACTGTGAACTACTAAATCTATCTAGTTTAGATACACTGATTTTTAAAAATAAATAGCTTGTTATGATTTTAGAGATAATACAGCCAAGGGTTCGGTGCTTTTAAAAAAATAAATATAATTTGTTTTCTCAGCCAACTGTTTTCAACTATACATCTATACTTCAGAGTTTAAGGAAGTTTCCTTTAATATTGGAGAAATTGTATAGAAGTTGAATGTTTTCTAATAATCTGTAGGCTGAAGTAAAACAATCTTTGTGGTAAGGAGCACATTCTGGGAAGGACTTCAGTTTATAATGTGGTTTTAAAAAAACCCCAGCAAACCCACATGCCTATTTTGTGGTTCTATTACTTTTTTGTTGTTTTTGTTAAATGGGACTATTTAGCCAACATAGATACCTGCTTATTTCCTTTTTGTAATTTTTAATCATTTGAGTTTTTGGAGAATATGATTTAAAAAATAAAGCTCTCCTTTTGGCCTGAATGCTATGTAGAGTTTAAAAGAATGAAAACTCCGTTCATTTCCTGTGAGAGAATGACTGTTTTTATTGTGTATACTTGGATATAAATGGATGTAGATTGGTTCAGTTTGTGATGCACAATCAGCAAATTGATTCTGGCTGATCTAAACCTTTAGAAAAACAAAGCAACCTTGGGGGGCAAAACTGTTTTATTACATTGTCTGTGGATATGAGGCAGGGAATTCATGAATGATAGAGAGAACTTCAAAATGAAAGGTGGAGGAAGGAAAGAAAAATGATGAACGAAGCTTGTTAAACTGCTGAGCTCTCTTTTTTCTCCAGTGCTTTCAGCTCAGTGAATTAATGAGATTAAGTCACATCAACTCTGATTGCTGGAGGGAATGAGCAGAGTGGGCATTTTCAGTAGTAGCTTGCATAGGCAAGTTTGCCACTTGCAGGCTACCTATGGTGGCGTGCTGCTAACACTTGAAGCTATTTCCTGACTTGATAGCTGCCACAGTTTTTATTATTTCAGTGGTATGTGTAAGCTTATCTTGCAGTCTAAAAAGTGTGTTTTAGAAAAATTGTTTCTTAGTAAGAGAAAACACCTATGAGAGCTGACAAGCCTGCTGAAGTCAGCCCGTGTTCTGTATTTTTGGCATTTACCTATTAACAGGAGCTTCTAGAAATTCTGTGTCCATGTATAGAGGATGAGATCAGATACAATAAGGGACAAATTTTACTTTTCAAAATTTTTCAGTTGCTCCCTCATCTCTCCTTATGAAAACCTCAAGATATCTTCCGCTTTCAACAGCTTGCAAGAACCACCCCCAGCTAACTGTGACCAGTGTGAAGGTTTCTGGATTTCATTTGTTTGCTCCTTATTTTCTTCTGCTTCATTATTTTTATTTATCAGCTCAGTTCTTTGCCACACAAATTATTCCTCCAGCTAGTTCTCGGTGTCTCCTGTAAATTCTGTTATGAGGTCTTTTGACAATTAATCTGTTCTGGTCTGTAACCATGGCATTCTCATATATGGTGCTCTTTCCTCCCTCCCTTTATAGGGCTTCTGAGTCCTCCTTTCTCTAGTCCTTTTATCCCAAAGGATTCTAAATCAATGTCTTCTTCCTAACTAATCCTTAATAAGTGGCTTATTCTATTTTGATCTGAGCAAGTACTGTCCTATGAATCAGGCCTGCCTGAGAGATTTTCTTGAGGAATGAAGGGGAAGAGCCTATTCCTTGGTTTATTGGAGTTTTGTTGGTTTAGACAACAAAAAAAAAAAAAAAAAGAGGGTATTTTTTTTTTTAACCTGAGACTACTGTCAGATTGAATTAAGCTAATAGCTTGGTCTAAAAGCATTCTAGCGAAATATACAAAACCGCAATCACTGTGTTTTCTTTCCCTACTGTGTATGAAGTTGCTCAGTAATTGGACACTCCTTTGTGAAGTATGTGGCATCTGAAGATGTAGGTATTGACCTGTAAACTGCTCATCTTTGCCTATGGGGAGAGTGTTGTAAGTACCGAGTGATAAGAGATGCTGAGAGCAATACACCCTTATTTTAATGATTTTATCTGAAGCAGAGAAAAAATGTCCCATTTTGTGAACTCAGGGTTTGTTCTGTGTCAATAATAATATTTTTACACAAAATAGAAAAGCATCCCCAAGAGATATTTTGGAAGTTGGGAGACCAGAATTCAGAACTTGAGTCCAGTGCTTGAGTCAAGGATGTTGGTATGATGACATCCAAATTTGACTCCAACTTCCATCTTTCCCGCCTCCCCCCCCCCGCCCCCTGCAAATTACTTTTATTCCTCCATGCTTGATTGATTTCTCTGGCTTGTAACTTATTGTTAGATCAGGACTCATTAATCACAGGTCTTCCAGGCAGTTTTAAAGGAACGTGGTGTGTTGTGTTTTATTTCTGTAAACACTCTGACTTTTTGATGAAATGAAGGTGTATAGCCAGTTGTGGTAATTCTTTTAGGTGGGAAAAAAAATCCTAGTGATGTGTCAGCCAGCTACCGTAGCCTCTCTCTTTGCCTGAGAAAGCCTGCCCTCTTTTGGGTAAAGTTAGAACTGGATAAATTGTCAGGACTGTGACTGCAGTGTAACGGCTTGAGGTTGTTCAGCTTTGTCTGGAGAGGCTCTTGAATTTCCATGGATAGCTTTGGTGGGCTGCTATATTGATATCAAATTCTATTTAGGTGTGGATTTTCTGTTACAATAACAGTAAGGGATAAAATTTATTGCATTAAAGTTTCAAATATATGCAAATTGTACTGTTTTCTCTGTGGGGGTGTACATATATATATATATCTTACTTAAAAAAAAGATTATGGAAATATGGAATTTCCTTATTTCTAATAATTTGGTATTCCTGTGAAACTGTCTGTCCATGACTCCTTCTTTTTTTTCTGTCAGATCAGAATTCTTTTTGTTAAATCCAGATGTCTTTTTAGTTTCCTCCTTCTTTAATGCTTTAGAAATCATCTTTTTGTTGTTTTTTAATTCCGTCCCTAACTGGCAGAGTACCAATAGCTTTGATCATCACCACTATAAACTGACAAAGGTAATTAACGTTTCAATAAGTTTGGAAGGTAGGTGACAAACCAAATTCCTAGAGCTTAAAAAAAATACCATGAAAAAAGTGGTGAAGTTTCTAAGTCAGTCCTGGGTTCAGTTCTAGAAAATATATACTGCAACCTATAATCATCGCAATGACATTTGAAGACCTACATTAAATAGATTGATTGCAATTCACTCCTGAAGGAGCAGTGTTCAGATCTCATCAAAAAGGCCAAAGACTGGGCTTGGAATCACTAGGTACCTGCTCAGAGCCTGGCAGTGAAACACTTGTGGTTCAGTAGGGTCACAAATATACGAGCTCAGTTAAAGTAGGCAGATTGTCCCTGTGCTTAACTGGCTAGCAAAAAAATCCGGGTCTTATACTTTGAGGTAGCACAGTATTAACTTATGTCGGTGTTTAGAGCCTAGTCGACTAGCATGTTTACATTATTTTAGTAAATTTGAATGTGATTTTTTATAATGCTCTAAAGCTTTAAAAACTCAGTCATGGAACAAGATCATGCTGTGCTAAGAGCTTGCACAGCATGTCTTTACTCCAAGGAATATTTAGTCTAGGCATAAGACAAGATAAATTGATGGATATAGGCAGCACACTGACATAATGCTACAGCACTGGCCAGCAGAACAGACAGCAAAATTTCTGATTATGTCCAGATAGATTGTTGTACACATCTTGACATAACATTTTTACTTAAAAATGCCACGTGCATATGATGTTATTGGAATACCTGAGTTGTACTGACAGTTCAAGCTAAACACAGAAACTGTAGTCATCACCTTGCTCAATCGTGTACTTTATTGCCATAGTTAGATAAAGCTGCCCCTTGGCAGCCTTTCCCCATCATCTTTGTTTTATTAATGAGTAGTTTGCCATGCATTTTGAAAAGGCCATTCCTCTTCTGGCAGACCATGCTTTCTGGGGAGGCTAATGCTGCTTGTCTATGAGATAAGTGATGACTTTCAACATGGGAAAGATGTGTAAGTAATTTATAAATTAAAGCCTTTTATAGGCCATTGAACAAACACACCCAACTACAACAGAATGAGATGATCCTGTTACATATTTTTAAAAGAAATTATTTTCTTTCTACTTGCATTTATGGAAGTAGCCCAGTCCAGGGTCTCTTTCACCACAAAGCGGTGGCAAAAAAGAAATTCTCTTGGGTTGTTTCTGGTGTTCTCTTCTGTTTAACCTCATTAGGGTTTAGAGCTTCTACTTTATTTAGACAGTGGACATGCTGGTGAAGTTGAAAAAATTTTGATGTGCTTCAGTATAGCAAGTCTATAGTTGTGAGATACATCACTGAGATGTTTAAGCTATTCCTCTGGTTCTGAAGACCAGATTAAAAACTCTGTGGAATACAGTTCCTTTTGGTGTTACTGGAGAAACACCTATTAACTTCAGTGGGCCGAAGTAAATGCTCTGCTTCGGAACTGCATTTATGTTAATAAAATTTGATTATTTTTTAAGAAAATATATAAACCTTGCCTATTAGTATAGGATTTTATACTTTGCTTGTAAAATAATCAGAATGGTTAAAACAAAGTTAAAGCGAGGCAGCACAGCCGAAATCTAACTCAGCTGGGGATGATTCTGCCCTTAGTTTTAAGGGCATTCTCAGAAAATAAAAGCTTGGAAAATGTTGCTGCCTAAATTAGTCAGCTTTGTTGGGGAGCTTTCCAAAGACACATAACTGCTACTAAAATCTATTCGCAGAGTACCTTATAGGAAGTAGGCAGTTTGAAGTCATCCTTGGAACAACTTCGTGTAGGTAGTCCAAGAATTGTGGTACAAAAGAGTTTCATTTTACGTGGGTTACTTTTCTCCCTTACATTACCAACAAAAAGAGGCAGAGTAAGAAAACAAATATTTGGTCTTATTGGAAACTTGCTAATGTTTGATTTTTATGCCCTTTAGTACATTTACTATGTTAAGTGTTGTCTGGCAGAACAAGTGGAAGGAGTATGTATACTGTCAATATTTTTAAGGGTTTTCCTCCTATCCATCTTTAAGGGTAAAATTATATTTGAATTATATTTTGTGAAGTTCCCATTTTACTCTGAAAAAGAAATTTAGATACCCATCTGATAAATAAGATTTTGAGTGTATTTTGATGCCATACAACCACAAGGGTGTCACTTGTGTTCTTAGTAGATCTTGGGAGGCATTTCCCTTGTCTTCTAGTGCACCTGTCAGAGTTACAAAGTGAAATCACTGAGCTCTGAATGCTGTAGTGCTGCTCATCTGGGTTGTCTGTGTGAAAGCTAGGGAAATTAGAGACTGAGATCTTTATTGCTGGTTCCCATTTCTAAGCAGTGGACTGGGCTGAATCAGAGAATCTGTTGGAAGATTAATATTTTGATTCTGACTTTATTAGTCTCACCAAGATGCTATTGTATGTCAAGTGAATTTTAGTGGGAAGCAGGTATTTTCTCAGTTCTCTGTTTATCCTTTGGTTTAATAAATTCCTCTGCCAACTACTTTACTACTTGCAACATTGATACTTCTTCACTTTATGCTCGTGCTGTTGAATTCCTTCCCTTGTTCTCTTCCACCTTAAAACTCCAGACTTCTCTCTTTTCCACACCATTTGTTTTCACATTTCCTTTTCCTTGTGACATGCTAAATTATTCTCCTCTATCAAAGTTGGGACACAAAATGTCTATCTGCTACAGAGCTCCTTTTCTGTGCTGCCAGTGTATCTCATTGAACAGTGTTGATGGTTCATATTGTGTCATTTCACCTTTTACTACTTCTGTCTCTAAAAAACATTACTATTTGTGATAGGGATCATCTTTCTTTACTCTGGTGTTCATTCTAGGACCATTATCAAACTTATATCTTCCTTTCCTCAGCTCTCCAAGAAGTCCAGATCAGCTCTGTTGTTTTTCCTTCATTTTGTTTTGGCCATTGTGACTCCCTATTGTTGCCTGAGCTAATTTACCACATCCTTTGTGAAAGTATCTGAAGATATCTGCAAAGTTTGGAAGAGTAGTTAAAAGTAGTTGCACTAAGTAATTGATAATAATAAACTTCCAGCAGGATAGTGTTGGTTTGCGGCTCTCTGAGACGTGAGAAAGGTAGAGCAGGTACGGGTGAAGATGACCCAATATGCATGGAAAGCTCTCTGCTTGAAGTGCGTGATTTACCTGCACACACTCCACAAGGTGCAGTGCACAGTAGAAGATTCTCTTGCAAGATCATTCTTGTCATAAGAGTTACTGTTTCCAGAAAAGACACTTTCAAACGGGAATATACCAAAGCTTAACTTCTTAAGTATCTTGTGTTCTTGTGAATGTTGAGTTCTGGGAATTTCAATCCCCTTGCAAAAGCAAAGTATTCTTGTCCGCATGTGATGGGGAAGTAAGACTGACAGACCTGATCTTTTTCTTTTATCGTGGCCAATGCGAGGCCTTCACAAATTAGGCAGTTGCCTAGGACATGGCAAAACAGTCCCGAGGGTGTCTTGAGGTGTCCTCAGGGTTTTTTCCTGTCTGCCTGAAACAGACTTGCTCTCTGCTCTCTCTGTTCCAGTGCTCAGGGAAGTCTGCAGTGCTAGCAGAGCACAAGCTCTCCCTAGTTTTCCCTGAAAAAAAATACATGAGGTGTCCAGCATAAGACAGAGAAAGAGGCAGATTCTCTGTTGCTGTCGGTAAAGAAATACGAAGGAGACAACACAGTTTCCCCACCAACTCCCCCTTTCCTTGCCTTCCCTATCCTATTATCCCACATTCTCTTCTTGCCCAACCCTCCTGTGATGCCTAATCCCATTTACAGGGGCTGCTGCCAGATCTGCTGGCAGCTGCGGTTTCTTGGCCGCTGTTTTCGGTGAGGGAGCCGAGAGCGCCGAGGAAGAGGAAGAGAAGGAGGAGGAGGAGGAGGAGGAAGGCTGCTGCTGTGTGGCGGAGCGGCGGGCGGGGGAGCGCCTTTGACGTGCCCGTCCCCCACGTGACGGCCGCTCCATTGCGGGGAGGGAGCTGAGCTGCCGCCGCTCCGGCAGAGCACGGGAGAGCCGCAGCCTCGGCGGCGGCAGCGGCAGCAGCAGCGCCTCCGCCCGCAGTGCGTGTGTGTGCGTGTGTGTGATGAGCGATCGCCGCGTCCCTCCGCCCGCTGCCGGCTGACACCCACCGCGCGGGGCGCGCCAGGAGCAGCAGGAGGAGGCGAGGAGCCGCGGCCAGCGCGCAGTGACCTTGGCCCAGGNGGCGCTGCGGGGGCAGCGCAGGCCGCCCGGCGGACTGGGGGCAGCGAAGCCCGAGCGCGAGAGGTCTGGGGGGCTGGGGAGGGCTCGGGAGGTTAGTGCTTGGAGTAGGGCTCGGCGGCTCTCCGGGCTCTCCGCATCCGCCGGTGTGGTCTGTAGATGGAGCACATTCTTACACCTGCGTGCAAAGCCGGAGCTACGGCATGATCCGAGCTCTTGCTTAGTGCAGCTCCCGGGTGACCCGGGGGAGGGCGGGGAGGAGACGGGGCTGGCAGGGAGCCGGTGTTCGGCTGTAAACTGCGTTGAAAGTAGGTGAAAGCAACCGGAACTGTGTTCTGGCTTGTTTCTTCATTTTCCGTCTTTACCTGCTCCCCTGCCCCGGCGTATGTACAAGCACAGATGTGCTGGTGAATTACGGGAAAGTTCAGAGCGTCTGGTTCGATTTTTGTGCGTCTGAATGTTGTGAAAGTTGCTACGACCCGAGCCGTGAGCAGAGGGCACTGCTGAATACACGTCATGGGCCGAGTCAGTCCTTCCAAAACCGGCATGGAAGGTGCCGAGCGTCCCTTGGTGAAACCCGTGCAGAGGAGGAAAGAGCGCTTTGTGAGGAGGCGTCTGTGTGATGTGGTGGTTAGCGGTGTGTCAGGGAGCTGTTCCGAGTGACAATTCATTAACGTCTAAATTAGATCAACACGTTACATCCATTATTTACCGGCAAAAGAGAGCAATGACAGTAAATGGTGAATTAGCAGCTTTGCTCCAATGTAAATATCTGTTGGAGTAAGAGCATACACTCGTTTTGATAACATGTTGGTAGAAAGTCAGGTCCATTAATCACCAGGGAAGCAAGGAGACCTGAGGCGATGCCCTATTGAAACCACTTTTACCTTTTACAGTGCAACATCCAAAAGCGGATCAAATTTGTGGGACATGGCACAAGGAAATAATTATGGGCAAAGCAGCAATGGGGTGGCTGATGAATCCCCAAACATGCTGGTGTACAGAAAGGTAAGACTTTGTATTTTTCAGAAGCTGAAGAAGGTGAAGTCCTGGACTCTTTTGCCTAGAAAGTGAAGCCGTTATTTTTGCTTTTTCTCTCCAGTTTCTTGAATAGAGAAATGACTATATGTGTTGTTTGAAATGCTAAAATCTGCACACATCAACTTTGCATCTTGTTCAGAAACAGCTGCTTTTCAGTTTGAGATACTTGATGTATTTCTGTCACTTTCTGCATTGATATGTATGATATGTGATGGTAATGACGTACCAGAGACTGGAACGTGTTTGAGGTCAAGTGTTCACTTGTAAAGTCTAATTGTAAAATGAATTCATATATATTAAAGCTAAATATTAACTGTACAATACAGTATTTCTGTCTCGTGCAGGAAAGTTGGAACCATTAAATTATTTCATATGAGGGGAAAAAAATGATTAAAGATCTCACTTACCTGCAATTGCCACAACTTAAAAAAACCCCAAATACATAAACTCCAGATGTTTCTCTGGGAAGACTTCTAATGTAGTTATTCCAGCAACATCAATACACAAAATTTCCAGGTACTGAACTCTAATAGTGAGGCTTATTTGGTGATTATGCTTTAATTTAAGTGAGAGTAAATGCTTGGAGATTTTGAGATGCCTTTATACATTTTTAAAATAAAGAATTAATTGCATTTATGAAAAAAGAATAACAAATTCTAGTAATAATGAAGAAAAAATAATTTTGCTGTTGCAAACTGAAATAAATAATTATGCAACTACTTGTTTATTCTTAGAACACAGTGCTTTCTAACTTGTTTGTGGTTGTTTTTATCAGGTGGAAAAAAATCAATACTTTTACTTTGTTAGAGGCATTGACTTTTCCCCTTACAAGTTAACTGTAATAGAAAGCATCTCATATATACTCAGTTTAGTCTTAAAGGTGAACTGAAGTATCATCAGTTGATGTGGTAAGTGTGCTTTCCCCAGAAAATAAAAAATAGTCACAAATTGAAGTCTGATGCATGCTTTTTCCTTTTCCTATTTTCAGATATGTTGCTGATTTCACGTAGTTTGTTGTATCTGCTATTTTGTGAAATGAGGCTCCTTTTACATAAGTGAATGAATTTATGAACCAAACTGTGGTTATCCTTCTAAGAATGCACATATAAAAAAATACAAGACTACCTTACCATTAACACCACAAGTGTGTTTCAAAAGGCTGTTGTATACATGAAAATATGCTGCATATATGAAAAGCAATATGCCAAATCTTATATTGTTCGTTATAGGTTTTTGATCTTTCTAAACAGAATCTTTCCACATTTGCCATTTCCTTCAATGCTGGGAAAAAGGTTTTTCTCAGCTTATTTGTTACACAGAAGGGCAGCACAGGGAAACTATTCTCTATTCCTGTGGTGAGTTTGGTTTTGTGGTAAAATTTGTGGTAAAATTTGTGGCCTATGGTATTTAGTATGACTTCATGCCAAAATTTATCATTGCCTCTGGGCAGCATCGCCTCTGAACAGCATCCAGATTGAATGGAATGGCTGAGGCAAGTGACGAGAGTCCTGGTGATGCAGGGGAGATTTGAAAATGAGGAGTGGGAATAGGGCACACCACCTTGGTGTATACCAAGCAAATCAAGACATCAAACACCTCTTTTGTTCTCTGCAATACATCTGTAAAGGGATGATATGAATTTGCGTCCTTCAGTGCAGCAGTGCTTCTTCCCTTGTTGTCACTAAAATGCAAGTGGTGTTCTGAAACTAAACTTCGAAAAATACTGACCTTCTACAGCATTACCTCCCCTATTTGTTTTTGTTTGTATTCTTATTTTTATAGCATGGTGAATTAAAGATAGTTTCAGGTTATGCAAACTGTGTTAGAGTGCAGAGAGAAAACTAAGTAGCCCTTCCTTTGGCAGTACTCAAGGAACAGGTAACAAAATAATAGGTAATTTTTCAAAAAGCAGTCTACCTTTTCTTGAGATAGGATATGCTGTAAGCATACATGGTCTAAATTCTGGGTCTAGAACATAAGAGGAGGATAGTCAAGTGGAAATAATTTCACTTTAGAATGTATCATCTCTGAGTATAATTCTTTAATAAGAACAACTAAATTACAGGATTCCTTCTAATACATTTGAAAACACAATACTTCTCTCTCTGTCTGTCATTGTATTGGGAATGAAAGCATTGTGTGAATAAAGAACTAGATCTGACAGATTCATGAAGGACTCTCTTTTTTGGCCAACTGGAAAAGTATCAACAGTTTTTAGAAATGAATATAAACATGCTATTGGTGAGATTCAGTCCACACTGAATTTGAAGTCTTCTATTTTGAAGAATGTTGCTGAAATGCACAAAGGTGGAAATGCTTTCTTCCAGTAGTTAATACATCAAAAGATGGAGTAGCACACATTTTGTGGTATCTGTACTTGCAAAGAATAGAGGGGACATCTCTCACTTATGTTAATGAAGAGCTAAAATTTGGCTGTGCTGAATGAAGACTGTTACTTTGGCTATAAACCCCAATTTTGTAATCTAGTAATTCTACTAGTCCATCTAACTTCCAGACACAGTCTGAATAAAGTATGTTCTGAACTACATGAAGTTACAGCCCTGCGTTGCCTAAATCCTGATTCTGTCAACAGCATTTGATAGAAAATTCTATACAGAACAAAGTTCTAGAGTTTTCAAATTTGGTTTTTAAGGCTGAGTTGTTATTAGAATCATAATTGCACTCTAAGTAAATTTCAAACACTTGACAAAAAGAAGCCGGTTTTCTATTTTTTAAAATGTATCTGTTTTTTGATTAGTTGCTTATTTGAAGAATTGAACAGTTCAATTAATCAATTTGATAATCAAATTGTAATCTCAAGTCATAGATTGTAGATAGCCTCTTAGTCTCATAGTAGCTTTTATTCCTAGCCAGAGAAGAGTTTCATTACACTTTGCTTTCAAAAAAAAAAATTAAAACAAAAAATCAGCCTAGGATAATTAAATATTCAATACATACATAACTTAGAATTACTTATTTGAATCTGGAAAAGACAGCAGCACAGATAAATAGTTCCCTATGTAATTTTAATCTGCCTTTTAAGATGCTCGTGTCAGTGTTTTTATGCCTTGGGGAATAATTTTTATTTTAATAGAATGTCAGCTGCATTATTCTTTTTGTCTATCAGCCTAATTATAAAGTAATGACATGTGACACATCGTTGGCACTGACATACCTTAGAAAAAGTCCTGAATTTTTCTGCTGGTAGCCTGAGGCAAATATGAAGAATGTAAAACCCTCCTTTTGCTTCTTCTCCAACAGAGTCCATTCCAGTCAGCAATTAAAAGTGATAGGAGACTGGAATCCATAGCATTTTAACATCACAAATTGCTTATGCAGAAATCTCATATTTTGGCAATACTAACTTGCTGCTGCAAGCTAGGTCTTAGGGAAGAAATTTGAGCTGTAGTAGTGTAGTAGAAGGCCCATACTGTGAAGCTTTTCTAAGTTTCAGAGCCTAACCTACTTTTTCTTTTCTTTTTTCTTTTTAAATCTCTGCACAAATAATTAAAAGAATAAGAATTTTCTGTGAGGAACTTCTATTTTAGACCTACTGCTGGTCTTGCTAAACCTTTGTTTATCTTTCTGGTCTGCGCTTTGCTTACTTTTTTAGTCAAACATATGCTTCAAGTATTAGGAGTTCTGATTTGCAAGTTTAATGGCTATTGTACTGCTGTCTGAACTAGCTTCATTTGAGAGCTGATAGCTCTATTTTGTAGCAATAAGATTATCCTTGTCTGAAAGGTAATATTCTTGTGATTGAGATTTTGACTCTCTACCTTCCTCGCTGTCTCAAGTATTAAAATAGCTTTTGCCAAGTCTCATCAGAATCACTAACAGTGGGGTTTTCAATGTTCTAATAAAGATAATGAGGTGTTTGTTCTGTTTCTGTGACAATTGTGGAAGGTCATGTATGTCAGTACTCATGTAAAACAAGGGCTGAATTTGTAATCTCAAACTCCTTAGTTTATCATGTTCTGATACTCTTCATAGAAACCACACCTCCAAAGCCCAACACTTTCCAGTGTTGTGGTAAACGAGCAGTAGTCATGCAGGGACAACAGCTGAGGAAAAAGTAACACCATCTTCTAATAACCGCTCTCCTCTCCTCTGCTTCCACCAGCGATGACTTCCAGTGTAGTCTGCAGATAATGCTGTGCTCTCATGTGGCATTTATCAACTGCTGCCTAAAAAAGATGGTTGAAAGAAAGTGATATCATGGATAAATGTATTCCTTAGAGCCTGTGAGACTAAGGAAGGACATTTTAGGTGGATTTTTCTAAGTGCAGTCACTCCCTTTGAGAAGGGAAGAATCTCTCTGATACTATACATTTCTGAATACACCATGACAATCTATGAAGGCATCTTGTTTGTTACTACATTAAGTAGGAAAAGTCAGGTGCTATCAGTACTCTAAGGTATTAGAGATAAGTAGTGTGTGGGGGGGGGTTGTGTGTATTTTTCCTGTTGTGTTTATAAATTTACTTAAAATTTTATATATTAAATTACACCATACCTCTAGATTATGCTGTTTCTTCTTCCAAGAAGAGTGGCAGTGGTGTGAATCTGCTTGGTGGTCTTGGTATTATTCCAACACTCATCATTATAGAATTGATGGGTAAAAGGCCACATTTGTGAACCTCAGGAATTCCTGCTGTAGAAAGAAAAGAATTTACCTTTCTATCCAATAAGTTGTGAGGATGTTGTAGTCCTGGAGTAGCTGGTTGATAGTGAAGTAAGCTTTTGCACAGGGAAATTAGAGAGCAAGAACTTAATAGAAATGGACAGAATAGTTGCTAGATACTGTGGAGTGTCTTTTGTTTCCTTCTATGCTCTCACCCTCTTGTTTTGTATCTATCCTCTGTGCAAATTCACTTTGCTGTATCCTCTCCTGGAATGGTTATAGTTACTACTCGGTGTAGCATGTATCTAAATTTTGTCATAATTTATGATAAAAGCAGTATAAAGGATTTAATTGTCTTCACAACTATATAGAACAACTGAAGATTCCAAGGACGCTCGATTAAAAAAAATGTGTCTGAGTCTGCAGGTGGCTAGATCAGCGAGAGGGGCACTTGCCCTGTTTTGGTGATTCGTGCTGATGTTTTCCATCCTTTCTGTTTTCCTCTTCCTTCCACTAGGTGTAGAAATACATCAAGTGATACTGCAGTGAGAGGTTTACTGCTGCTTGCTGTTCTGAGCTTGATGTGCTCGTATCACTGGCATTACTGTCAAGTGCAAAAACCCCACAGCATTCTGTGCCACCATGTTACTTCCTTTCTCCATGCCACATGTGCCGTCTGAAAAATGCATGTGCCTGTTTTGATTGTGCATTGTCATTTTCAGTTTCTCTGCTTCTTTCCTTTGAAGCAGTCTACATCTGTAGCTATGGAAACAATGATGCTATTGAGAGTGACGTGCAATATTGAGGCAGAATTTGTTTGTTTTGGAGTTTTGTTTTCTTTCAGTTCAGGCTTAAAACATTCTTTATGGACTGCAGGAATTTTTATAGTAAGCTCTATCATATCGTAATATATGACAGATCCCCACCAAAGCTGATATGAACTATACTGTTGAATACAATAAAATACTTGCGTGTAAATACAACTTTTAAAAAGATTCTATTTTCCATATTCAGGGATCTCAAACAAATGGAAGCATAGTTGTAACTTTTACTATAGAAAGCACTACACCTACTTCAAGTCAGTTTGTGGAAGCTGCTAAAAGAGAAGAAATTTGGCTTAATTTCCACAGAAAAATGGTCAGCTTAGAATTTTGACTTTTGGTCTTGCTTGCCACTAGCTATAACAAAAAAAATCCCAGGTCCAGCCTAGAAAGAACAAACCAAAGTAAACAGCAGAATATATTTATTGTCTTTAACATGCTTTAAAACTTTTCTTACAGTGTTGTGGAAAGGTAAACAGTGCAGGTATATGGTAATATAGAGTGTGAACCATAGCTGGTTTTCAACTATGACTGTGAAAAATATAGCTTTTGTGAAAGAGATACATAGAATTATTCTCTGTGTTATAGATGGGTAAACTGAGGTGTGACAGTGACATGTCAGAGCAGAGGAAAATCTAAAAATCCTTTTATTTTTGGTAAAAAAGGAGCAAACTATTTTCTACAGAAGAGGGAGTCATTAGGGCTAAGACTGCAAAATACTACCTGGAATGGCTTCAATTATTCCTAACTTTTTTTCCGTTCTGTTTTTTTAATGGAAATAGATTGCAGTAGTAGGGCAGGAAAAGTCTGGATTTAATAGTGTTAATATGAACCTTACTAAAATGTATAAGGGAAGAAAACTTTGAGGGTGGGCTTAGTACCAGTAGAGATGGACCACTTCAGAGAAATATCTTCAGGTGAAACTTTGAGATGATGATGCATTGAAGAAAAAGTACACGTGCAATTTCCCATGGTGAAGGGATCAGCTGAGAATTTTGATTTTTGGCGAGAGATTGCCACTAGCTACAACTAAAAGCTGAAGATAAAAAAGGTTGAGCTAGTTATTAAAGTGTGTGCTGGTTATAAGAGTAACTGGAGTAGATACAGTAGGAATGAGGCTGTCTGGGAAGCCACAGGGGACATTGGACCTGAACTGTCTGAGAAGCAGAATTGGGAACTGCAGTTTCATTTGGAGTGTGAGAACAGCCTGGGTTAGTGCAGGAGAGCAGGCTGGCCGAGAAATAGAGCTATAGAAACAAGTATAGGAGTATCTCATAAATCCATTGCAACTGTCAGGGGAAGCTTTTATTAGATAACATACAGACTTAACTGACAGGACTGGGATTACGGCATTTGGACTATTTAGCCTCCAAAAATTTGGGGCCAGTTTTGTGCTTGTGTATTTATCTGTGTTTGAAAGCTTCCTTTGTCAGATGCTGCTGTGGATCTTTCTCAGTTTGTAATGCTCGGTGTGTCTCTGAGAAGACAGTTTTATAGGCTTAGTTTCAGAGAAGCTGTCTTGTCTGTAAGGGTGGTCAGGGCATCAAAACCCAGAGAAATCACTCTTGCTTTCTCTTACTGTTACTGCCTTCTTACTGTTATT
This sequence comes from Platysteira castanea, assembly GCA_013397175.1. Taxonomy (NCBI): domain Eukaryota; kingdom Metazoa; phylum Chordata; class Aves; order Passeriformes; genus Platysteira; species Platysteira castanea. The sequence goes on along the minus strand of VYXC01010732.1, from coordinate 2,258,875 downwards.
CTCTCCCTTACGTCTGGCTAAAAGTTTATTGCTGATGATTAGAAACTGGAAAGATTACACTGTGATGTATATTTTATCCATATTGTTCCAATGAAGAGGCCTATTTTTCAAGATTTTTATAGTTGTACTCTTTCTAGTCTATTGAGGACTTCTTGATAGCTATTAAATTAAACTGAAGTTTATTAGATCCATGGTGTCATTCAAATGAGAAATCCTTTTGGGGAAGACTCTAAGAATTTATCATGTAGTATTCATATTAAACATGTGCGGGTTTACATCTGAAAAACCTCAATCAAGAGCTGAATAAGCACCAAGAACCATCTGGATAGAAATTTACCCATCACAGTGAAATGATCATTCTCCTGGCATTCCTGTACTGTTTTTACCGAGACTGGGTAAAATGGAAATTTTGAAGCTGTATTAGCTCTTCTGCATCACTTCTGCTGGAGTTGTGTGTTTGCTTTCTTTCTCTGACCTGTGCTGTATCCTGTTTGACTAATGTAGTGTGAAGTTCTAAGGAGTAAGGATTGTGCCACAGAGAAAGAGATAGCAAACACAGAGGAGCTCTTCACAATGCAGTTCAGGTGTACAAGGATTATCTAGCTGAAAGTGAAAACTGCTCCCTGTAACACCAAAGGAATTTTTTTTTCTTCCATTTATTCTTGAAGATGAAGGTGGTTGTATAATGTGAATGTACATGTGTGTATATGCATATGCATGTCCTCCCAGCCATGCAGAGTCCTGCTGCCCTAAGACATATTGATTATTGATTCGTAATTGAATAGACATGACCAAATGGTAGTATTAAAATATATATACCATTTGTATTTAAAAATATAATAGTTTTTTGTACAATATCTCATGTATGTGATGTAACACTATTGTACATTGTCTACCATGTTATGAAAGTGAATTGCACTGAAATATTTTAATTAGTTGTTTAAAAGCACCCTTAATTCTAATGGAAAGCTACAGTTTTTCTGACTTCCTTTTATATCAGGATGAATAAGCAGTTTACTGAATGCCTTTTGAAAGACATATTAGTACTTCTTAACACCTACACTTCTCTGAACTAGAAACAGAAAGAAGTATTAATCTTCTGTGAGGTAGATTCTGCCCTCAGATGTAGATTCGTGGCATCTCCTGATATCAGCAGGAGCCATACAATTGCATTTGATGTAGAATCAATATCAAAAAGAAGAATGATAAAACTTAAGAATACCCCTCAAAATTACAAAAACTTGAGTCAGGTATTTTACAGTAAGAATTCACTTTGTGTTGTACACTGCTGTCTGTATGGAGGAGAAAATACAGAACAGTTTGTGGCTGTACCACAAACCCCCTGATGCTAGCATATTTAGTGCTGCAGGCATAAGTTCAAAATTGTGAAATAGGATGGCTGCTTAGTAGGAAATGCAGAACTTAGTGTATGAATAATGTAAGCTATTTTATAGGGCTATACTAAAGTTTCTGTATGTCAGGAGTAGTTCATTTTAGCTGTGTCGTCTTCAAAATAGGTGGTCTGTGGTACAATTAAACAAGTCTTAGTGAAATTCTGTAAAGATCTGCTTACTTTGTGCAGAGTACCTTAAGTTCATCAAAGTAATATATTAGATGGTAAAGTACTACAGTTATAGATATGCAGTTTTGGACAGCCAGAATACTATAATGAGAGTTTTATAGAACTGCTCGCAGCTTTACTAGTTTTCAAACGTCTCAGTTTCTTTAAGAGTTACTAAGCAACAAAAATTCTCATTCAAGTCATTAGAAGCTAAGGTTTTTAGTATACTTTCATAAATCATGTCTGTGACTTGGTGGAGTCATCACACTACCTGCATGAAATATTTAGATTCTGGCTCCTGTGATCTGTAGGGCATATCAGTGTCCATCACAGTGGAGGAGCCATACTAATACCCAGTAAATTTAATGCATTGGTTTGGTTTCCTAAAGTGAGGAGAAATACCTTTGGCTTGTTAAAAAGATGAATGACTGATACAGTGCTTTATCTGTGCTCATTTCTTGAAAATCTGTACTGCAAGAATAGTACCTCTATAGGAAAATCTTTTCAAACTATAAACAATGTGGTGCTCTACAGACGAATGTGACCTGAAGCACTTAGGTTTGTTTAGAGTGGAAAAAAAATAGTTCTTATCTTTCTTTCTTTTTACCATCAACTCCACTTCTAGAGGATTATTTTTGGATGTCGATGTTCATGTTCAGCAGCTTACTGAACACACTGTCCTGTTCTTATATTGAGGTAGTGTTTGTATTTCGTTTTGAGGTACATTCAGAAGAAAAGCCTGTGGAAATGTTCTGTTTTTGTTGCTGTATTTGTATTTATCTGTGATGCATCTGTAGCTGTCATGCCATCAGCCTTTTAACAGACGCTGTGGTGCACAGGTGGTGATGCAAGCTACAGCCAACACTCTTGTCTCTGGGATTCTTTTGCTTTACATCTTTTTCACTCCAGAAATTGAGGGCTAACTTTGATTCCAGGATACTGGACTTGAAAATCATTTCTAGTTCTGTATTCCAAAGTTTAGTAACTCTCAACTATAGATTACAGAAAATAAGACGTGCTGTTGTGCAGGGCAAAGCACAGGGCTTTCACTTGCCATCTTTATATAATATATATATATATGTTTAATTTTAAATGTATTGAAGACCTATCCTTCTTACATCCTGCTAAAACAGGAATTCTGTCCTTCGTGTCCTGGAAAATAGTTTATTTGAATAGATCATTATATGGGGCCTATTCTTGGTCACTTTTGGCAGTATTAAAGGATATATGGAGTAGGTTCAAGGACAAAATGCTGAGTCTGAGGCACGGAGAGAAAAATATTAACATGGCATCATTCTATCACTTGCAATACACTGTATTCATGTGAGCGATACCACCAATTGCTCTGGCTGGTGAACATGGTGAGACAATCAGGGGTGAACGGGACCACCAGAATTCTGCAGGTTCTTCAAGAAGTGGTGCCGGAGCTTCACTAGGTGGTGCTCTTCCTCCCGGGCAGGGAACACACATCCCAAAGGGATGCTGAGAGGGGTTCTCTTGAGGAAACAATGAATGCTGGTCTCATAAAGAGGTCTTCCATGCTGGATGTTGATGTTGGTGCCGCTGCCCTGGTCAAATTGTTGCTCAACTCTTTTGATAGTGGTTTTAATTCATTGATCCTTGTTCTGCGGTTTCCAGGGTGGGAAGTCTCTACTGTCACCGTGTGTTTGTCAGTCAGTCTAAACACTGCTGTTAATTGCCTGCACTCATGTTACATGCGGGAGGCTGCTGGGCTTAGCATTTTGTTGGCAAACTGAAAGGATAATTTTTGTGCATAAGATTTGCAATCTAAGTATGAAACAAGATGTGTTGAAGTGATTCGGGGAGACCAGTCAGAAAAGGCTGAGACCAAGTAATTTTCATTTTTCCCTCAATGCATGGAATAGTCTTTGTATCATCTTCAGAATAGTATTTAAGGGTCACCAAAATAGAACTGAAACGTGCTACAAATTCAGTTGTTGACATGATTTGGTCCAAATGTCAGTGGTCTTATTTTTTATCTTGATAGGTCTTAGCAAGAAGGAATATGTTTCTGTATGTTCTCACTTTTCTCCCATATCCCACCTTTTTGACCTTTGCATATAATCCACATAGACATGGTAAATGGATTTTAGCTGAGTAGGCCATGGCTGATATGAATATATTAGCATCAGTTTAAGTTATAACCATATGGTTGGTTGCATTGATATATTTTTGTCCTATTCTTTTTCCAAGCTATCTCGAATAGTATTTACAAGATGGACAGTTTATGTGCATATGTATTAGCCACTTAGACTTAAGAATATTACTAGAAATGCATTGTTACCTGTCCTGGGGATGAATCCTTGGATGTCTGAAACCCGTAGAAGATGCAGTTGGGGGTGAAAGTGCCTTTTCTTTTTATTTTCTCTCTTTTTTTTTTTTTTAAAGCTAGATTCCTTCCTATTTACCTTGTAGAAGTAGAGGTGCTTTTGTCTTATTTATGTGGCCCTGAATGCAGAGTAACTGCTGTTCTTAGTAAAGTTATTAAAGCTAATTTCTTAAAAAGTAATACCACAAGGTTTCTATGTTGGTGAAGTGCTACTACAGAAATTGTTACAAGCTGGGGCTCTGGTGGTGGTATACTAGAGGTGTGAATTCCAGCTTTTTTGTTTTCCACTGAAGTAGGCTACACTGTAGAATGAATTGAGACATTAAAAAAATATATTGTTTTCCATTTTCCCTTCAAAGAAAATAAATTTAATTTTGACTTTTGAATGACTTGGTTCTTCTGCAGGCTAAATAAGTTTTGAAAATGGATATATCAATTGTAACATTAACTGCTAATGCAGTGAATGACATCTGACAAGTTAGAATAAAGCATATAATAGTCATTAGCCAGCATAGCACCTTTTTCCTGAAGAAAGAGATGGATGGTGTCTTGAGAACACAATCTTCATTAGAACACAGTGGCAAAACAGTAGCAGAGAGCATGCTAGAATTACACTAGAATTCAACAGTAGCCATACTCTCTGCCAAGGCTAGGATATTTTGTGATGAGTGCTCTGCTCCATCACTGTTCTAATGTAAGATCTCAGCTGATTGCCTCCCTATAGGGCTGAAAGTGATCATGCAGAGGGAGACTGAAAGTGTGAGAAGAAAAGTTGTCTAGGTTGTGCTGCTGAGTGGTTTTGAATAAACCACTCCATATCAAGTGAGCTGAAAGGCATATAGGCACTTTTAAAACTCTGGATATAGGTAAGTAAAAGGTGGGTGTTATTTTGAATAATATGTGAAACAGCATTTGTCTTAAAAGTAAATGACCCCTTCCCACTTCTCTACGAAGGAAGATTGGAACAACTCTTGAAAAACTCCAGAAACTCCTCATTTATGCAGTGTAAACTCCTCATGGCTGCATGAGGAGTAATGTTACCAGAATGCCGTTTGCTTAAGAGCAAAGAGTGCGTTTAAAAATTGAGTAGTGGAAACATGGATATGAATAATTGTTCCTCTGTCGTGTTTAAAAAAATGCTGGTTATTCTCTGCCTCTGTTTCCATTTTCAATTTGTAGCTAATTCAGATGGATTATGAAAGTGCACTGATGATAAGATTCATTGTGTTTTTGAACACTGTGTAGTATTGTGATGACAGTTTTGCAATAACCATTATTGCCTTATTTTTCTGATACACCTTTTCCCAGTTGTTTTTCACAACAACACTGTGATTTGTTACAGATCAAAACTTTGACTTTGACAAACAGAATTTTTTTCCCTTTTGAGTGAGGTTTCATCAGCCTGGAAAACCTTGTCTGTCTTCCAGTGGAGTGTAAGTGGAGACACTGGCCAAATCTCCACATGGTGTGTTGATAATATACTTTCTAGAGCCATTGCTTTTGTTTCTTTACCTGCTTCTAATTCTTCAGTGAGTGATGACAGAGGAAAGGAGCTGTACATGACCTACAGTACAGGCCCATCTGTGAAGACCAGATGGCATACTTAACAAATTTTCCAATGATTTGGTTATTTTCCCTTCCATTTCCTGTAGATTGTCTAGGGGAAACTCATGTGCTGAAAGAAGCAAGAATGATGGAAGTGCTGACCTTTATTGACAGAATGGCATTTTATGCTTTATAACCACTGCATCCTAATCTTACTCTGTAGTGCTTATAAGTGCTGTGTTCAAAATACTATGTATTTCTATGGAACCCAAACCCATGGACTGTTGGGGTTTTTTGTTTGTTTATTTGTTTGCAGTTTTTATGGTTGGTTTTATTTTTTGGT
>VYXC01010732.1:2124640-2253030 GCA_013397175.1 Platysteira castanea | reverse complement strand
TTTTTTTTTTTTTTTTTTAATTTTTATTGAAGCTAGTAAAAACCCAGAAGATATCTATAACTGATGTGTGGAGCCACGTTTGTGAGATTTTGCTTTTCAGGAACTTAAAACTAGTCAGAACACTGAATAAGTGTCATGGTGAGTGTAACTGAAGGAACATTAATCCATGCTCTATTTACCCCAAACTTTAATTTTTGTAAGGGATACTTTAATTGTATCTTTCAGCAGTATATCCTAACATTCATGATGCTGAAGCAATCTTTCAATTTGTGTTCATATGGAAGGAGTAAATCTAATATGAATAGTGATGATTTGAATGAACTTATGCAGCTTTATACACAGTATTCGCATGAAACATGATTATACCTGCAAATCAAGTGCCTTGTTTGTTTCTTTTGCTTGGCAGTTGTGGTTGTTTGGTGTTTTTTTGGTGGTGTATTTTTGTTTGCTTGTTTATTTTCACTATGGTTGATATTATTGACATCTGTGCCATTGCCAGAAGGATGTAATTCCCCAAACTGTGAGTGTACATGTGTAGACATGTTGGGTATTCTTGTATTCTAGTTTCGACTAAGTTGTCCTCTGGAATGAATAGCTTTGCTAGTGATATAAAATATTCTCGTCATTTTGGATTACTGTCCAGTTTCTTTTTCAATTTTCATAAACTTTTATGAAATAACATTAATAACACCTTACTATGTCACTTCTAAAATCCATGATTCTAAATCAATATATTTGTCAAAAACATCTTTACCTCTCAGAAGCTGTGAGATTTTTTGATTATGTGTCAACTTATAGTCAAAACACCAAAATAAATATCCCTTTAAATTGTTTTTTTAGGGTGTTGCTGTGTGCTAATGAGGTTGAGTCATGGTCCTAGACACTGCGTGATTTTAAGTCTGGTGCTATGTTGGGCTTAGTGCAGTTTCTGGCTGTGTCCGAGAGACATGTATGACAAATTACAGTGTAAGTCTAAGATTTTCCTTCTGCAGTTGCAAGAACTTTTATGAGCCATCGGACATGTAGTTTTTGCAACTTTAATTCCATTTGCAGTGCTTCAGTTCAGTATAGAAATCTAATAAATCCTTTAATTTGCATGATTTTATTGCAGTGAAATTTAAGCCACATCTCTTGAGCAAGGAACCAAACTAAACACCGCATACAGTTTATGTGGACTAGAGAAATGCACTTTATATACAGAGCCAAAATTTATTTCTTAGTCTAATTAAAGTATTAGAAATCTAATCAGAGTTGTTGTTCCATTTTAATACTCCACACAGATAGACACTCAAATCTGTATCCCTAATTATCCTATTATTGTTAATTTCAAAAGTTTTTAGGGCTAAAACTCAAACATGATCTATTTAGTATCCATTTCTTTCTCTGGTGTTAGGCTCTTTAGGTTCCCATGGCCAATAATGCCAAGTTATCTTCTAGAATTATGGGAAAGGACTGCATCTGCATCCTGATAGAAACAGTATAATATTGATGTAAAGTATTTCTTCCTCATTGCTTTTCAATCTGCTTGTATTTCTTGTTTTGTGTTTGCTAACATGATCCTCTTGCTTGCTCACTCCTTATTGCTTTCCAAGTTCCATTTTACATCTGAGTTTTACTATACAGGGCTTGTTTTACCCAGATCCTAAGTTTGCATTCCTTCACCAGGAGTTTGACAATATATGATTTGTGTTTTTAGCCCTGGAGCCCAGGTGTCAGCCTATACCAGTACCAGCAAAAATGTCTGCTATCATCTGCTGCTTCAACTTTTGGGGGTTTCTGTAGAAAGACCCCTGTATTTCTCTAACGACATTCAAGCTTCTTTAACCTAAGTAATAATTTATTAGGACATCCTTGTCCTGGTAATAACTCCCTTACAATAGGGTGTCTGAATTGTTTACAGTGCAAAATGAATGATCCAATAGAAAATCTGTGTATTTACTGATACATGTAGATATAATGTTTTGGTAATTGCTCACTGTTAATTTTACTGCTATGTTACCAAAAGTCCCCTATAACAGTTTTCACAGCAGAAGACAAGTTAGTCTGGTTGTAAATATAACAGCCTTTAAAGCTTCTAAATTTCTACCTTTTCTAAAGCAATGAGAGAGCCACAGGATTTGTCTTCTAAATCTTGTCTACAGTCTGTGAACCAGAACACACAATTTACACATTACCAATAAAACAGTGGTAAATATAACAGGTCAAATTCAGTGCTGTTATCCAAAAATAGTCACTTGTGCAGACTTGTGCTCTTGGTGAATGTAATCTAAGAGGCCCTATTAAAAACAATGACCTTTAGCAAACAAGTGATTTTTACCCATTTTCCATTCAAGTCTTCTAACTGATGCCTGAATTTGCAGCAGTTAAACTTTGCAATCATCTTGAATGAATGCAGGAGAAAGACGTTATTAAATAAAAACAGAGGGAGAATGATTTTGGACATAATTTGAACATCCTCTTGGATTAATGAAATTTACAGTATTAATCAGAGACCCTGAAAATCAGAGTTGTTGATGCCCAGAATAATTGAAACATCTCAGCTGACAGTGTTGGTGCTCTTGAATTGTGATATACATGAAAGGCAGTTTATTTTCATATAACTTGCCTTGTTTCCAAGTGCACTGTGTCATCATTGACTATTTTTAAGACAGGCTAAGAATTCCAATTCCATTGTGAGGGTGCAAAAATATGTTATTTTCTTTTTATAATAATCAAGCAATATTGCAGTGAAAGCTACAACTCAGTAAATCAACTCACAATTGCAAGTGATATTTATAGAAGCTCTGCTGGAAATGTATGTCTTCTTAACCTCTGCAGCCAATGACTTCTGTTTGTTACTTTTTAGGCAAGAAAATCTCTTAGCTTATTTTAATAATAGTTTACAAGGGCCTTTTTCAGTTTTGGCTGTTCATCTTTTTTCCTATCTGGAAGTGCTCGCCAGACTTTGTAGTTCAGATGAACAGAGTCTTTGATTGTCAGTGCTTCACTAATACGGCAAGAGAAAATGCCTTTTATCTCACAGCCTGACAAATTGATTTTTTCCTGCAGGGTACTGTCGGATCTTACATCTTAAAAGTGCTGCAGTAATGTTCCAGATATATTTCCATTCACTGTTCCTTAAATGGAAATTGCAGTTTCTGAATTTTGCCTTTTTTGGAGTCTCTTTGAAAGAAATGAGACTTTTTTAATACATAAAAAGGTGAGGAGAGTGTTTGATACATTATTTCATGACTAACTTCAAACATACTCCCTCAAAGGAGGTGTGTTTATTTTTGTTCACTTTAGAAACACTTTGAATCCCAGTTTTAAAATAAAGTTCCAAGGTTGCACGAAGTTTTGAAATAGTTTCTATTACTTTAGTTCATTTAAAAAATATTTTTATTTTAGAGGAATGATGTGGGTGATTGAAAACTAAGCTGCACACTTGTGATTTTGCTTTGAAATACATACTCTTATCAGTGCAGGTGTCCTAAAAAATGGTGTGATTTTTGCAAGCACTAATTGAATGAAATAATGATAAACAGCATTAAAAAATATTTGGAAGTATTATCATCTCATTTTATTACATGGAATTATTGTGCTTGGTGAAGGACATGTTTAGAGAAATAAATTGCCAAAAGAGCACTGGCTTTTCTTCCTCTGATTTGATTGATCAAGGATATGACATCGTTATACTTTTTTTCAGTTGTTGTAAAGAACTTGACTGTTATTCTGTTTAGTAGGCTTTTAAGTTTCAAGGTTGTATTCTTTCTCATGCGTCTCTGTATGACCACTTGCAGTCACCATTTCAGTTCTTGATCATCATAAACTTTGAAATGTTGAAAAGCATTCTGTAGATACTTCTTGCAACAAGCATTACTGTAACTCTTTTAGTGACTGATCACTGTTAATACACAGGCTAGTGTATGCTTTTGAAAGAGATATACTGTTTGAGTACCCAGTTGCAGAATAAAATTTTAAAAAATATTTTATAATGGCAGCATAAACCATGAGATCCTGATTGAGTGGTCAAATTTTAAAACTGCCACAAAATGGCACTATATTTTTAGGGAGTATTCTGAACCACAGTTAGTAGAAAATAATAAAACATTTTTCTGACTGCATACCTGTGACTATCTGAAATTTGACAAATATGAATAACACAGCATAGGTCAGAGTAGGTTAGGTGATCTTTAAATGTCCCTTCCAGCCTAAACTATTCTTGTATTCCGTAAAGTCATCTGAAGATGTCTTTCTTTTTAGAGGGGTGGAGTGGGGTTTTTCCAGTGTGGTTTTTTTGGTTGCTTATTTTTTGTTGTTTGTTTGGGTTTTTTGCTGTTTTAGTATTAAGACCGGTTCTCTAAGTCTTAGCAGGAGACAGACTGTTGCTGAGCGTTTCTGTTGCCAAAATGGTAAGGCAGATCCTTTCCATTAGTAGGACTACATGACTATGTATTTTTAGAACCTTCCTGTAGTTCAGTTAAGGCAAACTGTGTAATTTGTCTTTGACACAACAACTAACAGATACAATTTACCATGCTGCTGAGTTGACTTTCAGCATGATCTGGTTTTATGCCTCCTCTTGCACTGCAGAATGTTTGGCTTAAAAGCAAAACACTTGGCAAGATTTTCTAGTTGAAGAATGCAGCCTTTATGCTGCTGGCTGCAACAGCTGAAGGTTGCAGATTTGGAGGTTCCTTAGCTTCCTTCTGAAACAATTTCAGTACTCAAGGAAAGGTAGATTTTTTTTGGTTTGGTTTGGTTTTTTGTTTCCCTATGGAGGGTTGATCATCCAACCGCCTAATTATAAAAAAAATCTCTTCCTGTTTTTTCCAAATGTTAATTGTCTGTGTTTTATAAAGTAGATTATACACATTTTAACAGAACTAGTATTTTAAAAATTACTTTAAAAAGGAATTTTAATTAAATTGTGCTTTGTTTATTGGATATAAATCCCATTTTGTTGATAATGAATTTCATTAATGCTGCTTTGCATATGGAAGCATTTGTTGTTTGATGACTTTCTTGCAGGTGTACTAACTGACATTAAATTCGTGATTGATATAATTCTAGTTTATCAGTGTTCTCATCTTAGGCTGTGTTGTATTTATATTTAACTACCTGCTTTACTACTGATAAGTATCTATTGGCTCACCTACTTACCTGCACATTACTCTATTGATCTCTCTTCTTAGCTTGCATTTTGTACTCTTGCACTTGAGTCAATTTATTCCAAGGACACAGAGTACTTTTCAAGTCATTTAAACACACAGCAGGAAGATTATCCAGGTGATAGTTTTATCATTGATTTTTATAAAAAGGACTGTTGTTCTTTATTCTGAGCTGGCACCTAAGCCCCATGCAGCTGCTCACTCTCTCTTCTCCCTTGTGGGATCAGGGAGACAATCAAAAGGGTAAAACTGAGAAAACTCATGGGTTGATGTAAAGACAGTTTAACAGGGAACGCAAAAGCTGTGTGCACAATTAAAGCAAAACAAGTAATTTATTCACCACACCATGGGCAGGCAGGTGTTCAGCCATTCCCAGGAAAGCAGGGCTCCATTATGCACAACGGTGACTTGGGAAGACAAATGACATGGCTCTGAATATCCCCTGCTCCTTTTCCACAGCTTTATATATGCTGAGAATGATGCTGTACAGTTTAGACTAACCTTTGGGTCAGCTGTCCTGGCCCTGTCCCTTCCCAATTTCTTGTGCGCTCCTAGCAAACTTGTTGGTGGGGTGGGCTGAGAAGCAGTAAAGGCCTTGATGCTGTGCCCATGCTGCTTGGCAAGAAATAAAACTTCCCTGTGTTATCAACATTGTTATAATCACAAATCCAAAGCATAGCTCCATACTAGCTACTTTGAATTGTAATTTACTGTATAGTGGTTCCCATGTGCTTCCAGGGTTCCACAGCTATGAGGTGTGGGTTTTATTGCTGGTGGAATGATGGTATTATTTTGCAAGCTTGGAAACAGTTCTTCAGCAAACCTGCCTGCATTACACCAGGAGGCAAGAGGGTAATAAAATTCTTTTTAATTAGATGATTTAATGAGCAGGCTCAGAGATAATGTACAACTCAAATTTTTGTGATGCTACTGAAAAGGGTCTGTGGTAGTGGTAAGTGGCTAAATTTTTGTCTTCTTACCACCTTGCTGTGAAATGTAAAGCCCATAATACCACTGGTATCTTGATGCATCTTAACATCCAAAGCATAATACTCTTGTTGTTAGTTCTGTTATCCTTCTTCCCAATGCTTAATTTTCCTGCTTTTTTTATCTTGCTCTGTCTTACTATATTCCAAATAGGTAATCTCTGTCTGAATTTCTTAGTAGGTTAGTGGGGTCCTTTTAAATAAACTGTTATGCAAAAAGAACATACTCTAAAACTCTTGGAAGCAGCTTTTTGTCAGGACTTTATTCTCTCCTTGTGTGCATTTGCTGAACTGGGAAACAGCACTTTTTAAAAAAGTGAAAGTGGCTGAAGCCACAAAGAGGCTAATTTTAGTTGTTGTTGCAGATTTTGTGTATGTGTGTCTCCACATAACTGTGAATTAGTACAAGTTTGATGACTCTTTCTTTCCCTGCTTAACATTTTCTCAAACAGGTTGTGTTTAACAGCTTCCTTTTTCTGGTTATTTGTGAAAGTGGATGAAGTGACTGGTTATGCATATGTGTACCCTGCAAATTTGGTGTTCTAATAAATGTGTAATGGTCTTGTCTGCTTGGTGAAGTCAGAAACTCCAGCCAGCCTAAGTTTGTATTCAGCCAACAGGGTTGCATCTGCATAAACTGTTGGAAGATTAATAACGCTTCTTTTACCAACTCTTTCCTCACCAGTTCCTGGCTAACACAAAAAAAAGTCTTCCAGGACTCCACAATAATTGTTTGTCCACTGTCATAACAAAAGATTTCTTGTATAGAACCTTCTCTTTTCTAAAATATTAAGCTGTTGTCAAGCGTATTGAAGTAACAGACCTCCCACACTCTCTCTCTAAATAGACATTATATCCAAAACATGCCAAGATGATAGGAAAAGCTGTGGCCAGTTATTTTCTTATAAAATCAACCTATTCTGTAGATAACTCTCCTATTCGATCTTCTCTTAAAGAAGGCAAACATTAACTTATTGTCTATTTAATTAGTTAATATTCTCTTGCAGAATATCTCATGATTATCTTTGTCTTGTGGAGCCCATTTGTGTCTGCTCCAGCTGACAGAACTGTTCCTGGTACCCATCCTCTTGAATATACACTTTAAAGAGTGCTGCAGCACTCTCTATAATGCAGATTATCGATTGTTGTTAATCCTTTGGTACATTTTCTACTTTGCACTAAAATGATGGAAAATTTTGGTTGGTTTACTCCCCCGGCGTTTTATATTGGTGAAAAGATATTTGGGCAAAATAATGCCAACTCTTTCATAGACTGAGAAGTTTTCTGCTATATTCCCTGTTTTGTACTAAGAAATATGAGGCTTCTGTGCTCTCACAGTGCTTCTGATGAGTTAACTTGCAGCATTGCTGTTGGGAGCCATCCGTGGAATTCAGACCTAAGGCATGTGCATCACTTTTTAATCTATGCTCTACTTAGGGAGGCTGTGTGGATGTGATGCTAAAACTCTTCACTTGCAACACCACCTGTGTTTTCCCCTTATCCAGTATGGGACTCTGCCTCACAAAACACACCATAATAGACATTTTTGAAGTCCAAACTTTTTGCGATTGGAGTTCTCCTATCACCATGGCACCTTTGCTTTAGAGGTACAGTCACAGTTCTAAGTTGATGATGAATGCTCCTATTAGTTGGTAAGATAAAAACACACTTTCTGAATTTATACAGATAAGCCATGGAGCACTGAATTTTAAAAAAAATCCAAACGAGGTTCTATAAACAACTTTGAAATTTAATCTCTTGGCCAAGTCTTATGCAGTACACGAAATACTTATTAAGGATAAGCTGTTTCTACTTTTAGAACAAACATTAAATGGCAGATGCCCATAATTCTAATACCAGATGCCCCTGATGGAAAGGATTTGTGACCTAAATACTCCTGAACAATTTCTTCCCTAAATGCACATTCACAGCAGCACATGACTTAACTGATCTAGGTAACTGGAGAAGTCTTTATCTCTGGTCATGTTAGGAAACATATATTGGCAAGATGTCCTTGATACTATTCTGGTTGCACAGAATAGAGGAGGAAAAAAGTACAGAAGGTATGGAGTTACTCTGTTTAGTGAAATCAGTTAAAACACTCTGACTCAAACATGGAAGCCTGAGAACCAATGTTTTAATTGGGATCTGAGAGTGCTAAAGAGAAGTATGTTGCTCACCTTCTCCTGAAGAGGAACTTTTGGGTATTTTTGAGTTCCTTAGTATTGCATGCTGAAAGCCTTATAACAGTGCTGATGTATGTTAAAAGATAAGATTCTTTGGAGGAGAGAAATGTTTGTGAAGACAGAGTGGATGTAGGAGGCTTATTTTTGTCCTTTCCAACCCAGTTAGAAGTCCTAGGCTTTCTGCAGAATTAATTAGAGGAAGTTCTTTTGTACTTTGTTATATATAAGGTCAGATTAGATTGCCATAATGGTCTTTCGGAGCTTTGTATTAAAACAGAGTCATGGTTTAACCTCGGCTAGCAACTAAATAGCTGACAGCTGCTCACTCACTCCCCTGCCTTCTGGGTGGGGAGGAGAATCTGAAGAACAAAAAGCAAAATTTGTGGGTTTATATAAGAACAGTTTAGTCATTGAACTAAAGAAAGCTATGCTAATAATACTAATGATAATAATAACAACAACAACAATAATAATAGTAATAGTAGCAATGAAGAGGAGAGAGAGTGGGAGGAATAAAACCCAAGAAATACAAGTGATGCACAATGCAATTGTTCACCACCCGCTGACCAGTGCTCAGCCCCCCGAGCAGCGATCGGCCCCTCCTGACCAACTGCCCCAGTTTCTATACTGACCGTGGTGTTCTGTGGTTTGCAACATCCCGTTGGCCAGCTCGGGTCAGCTGTCCCTGTGATGCTGCCTCTCAGCTTATTGTGCACCTGTGCCCTGGCAGAGCATGGGAAACTGGAAAGTCCTTCTCCGAGGGTAACACCTGCTCCACAACACCGAAAGCATTGGTGTCTTATCAACATTATTCTCATATTAAATCCAAACCACAGCACTGCACCACCTACTAGGAAGAAAATTAGCTCTATCCCAGACAAAAACAAGACAAACAGTCAAACAAAATTACACTTTCCTATGAAATTCTAAGATCTAGGTTACCCAAGCTAGAGAAGGTTAGTTTTGTTTCAGAATGACTTGGAAGCTTTGCCAGTGCAACATCCTAATCTTTATCTTTATATTTATTTATCTATTAAACATAAATTAGTATTTTCAAAAAATCCTTTCTTTTCCCTGTCTGGGGCTGCATATGCCTGCAAATGTCACTTTGAGACACGGTCCAAGAGATTTCAATCTGTGGTGGATTCTAGCATTGTTTTAAAGCCCAGTGATAATCACCTTTAGCTGGTGGGATGGCTGTGCACTTGTCACAGGCCACTGTGTCTCAAACTTTGGGTGAAGCGGAACTTATCTATCTTCCACTGCTTGTTGCCCTTGCAATTTTTTTAAATGAACAAAAGCTGCTGTAAACTAACTCTGGCTTGAAGAAATTTAATATCCTCCTATTCATCTGGATTCTAGTTTATAGGGAAAGTTTTGTGTGCATCTATAGTCTTCTTTGAATTGAATGAGAAAAGACTTGTTTTCCCTTGTACAAATGTTTCTTCTGGTTTGGTGGTCGAATATTTTGTCGCAGATATCATCCAGTCTAAAGTTTCAACACTGAGAACAATTTTAAATGTTTATCCTCATAATCTCCTTTTTCTTTGTTTTGTTTGGGAATTTTTTTGTTTGGTTTTGTTTTGGTTTTTGGTGTTTTTTTTAATTTTTCCAGGAATTATATATTTGCATCTTGTCCAAAAAAAAAAAAAAAAAAAGTAAACCGAATTAGTTAAACATAGACTAAGCACTGGCCTTGCCATACATTTAATGTCTCTCTGTGTTTTGTATTTTGAGGTTAAAATTGGTCCTTGAATCTAAATGTGTCTACTGGTCTTGGTCTTTTTTCACCTAAACAATTGCTTTCTGATTTGATACTTCTCTTACCTTCTTTCAAGTGTTTTCATCTTTTCTGTGTTTTTTTTCCTTTTCCCTTCAATTATATTTGTCCCATTCATACTGGCAGGCCATTCAGGAACGACGTGTGGTAATGCTTTGTTGGAAATTCTCCGATTTTGCCCATGAATTAACCTGGAAACACTAAACTGTGATGCTTTAGTTAAGGTTTGTTTACAGCACCTTTCAACAGATCAAATGGAAATTTGATCTGTAATTATTAAACCTTATCTCCTAATTCTAGTTATTTGCTAGATGTTCATATGAAAAATTGATGTTCACAGAAGAGAAAAACTACTGATATTCAGTGTTGAATCAGAGCTGTGATGGAACCTCTAACCAAAAGCAGAAATTTTTAAAGGAATATGAACTGTAGAAGAAAATCATAATGAATAAGTAACCTTTTTATTAGAGTTGATGTTACCACTAAACATGTTCTGTACTCTTAAATTATGTGTTATTTGAATCTATGTGTCATATCTAGAGAATAAGAATGCAATGTAGATGAAACTGCAGTTGGTGGAACTTGAGCAGAAACTTCTGCATTTATTTATTGACAGCAAAATTAAATTACTTTCTAAAGACATCTCAATACAGACATGGTAACAAATGTGACTGAAGCAAATTCATTTTAAACATCTGTTGATTTATGGAAAGTATTTTCCTTCTTTTTGCCTCCTCTACTTGCATATTCCAAACCAAACAATGTTAGAATGTCAAAGACAACTTACCTGCTTTAGTGGAAAAAGAGAAATTACTGGGAAATGTCAGTGTGAAATAACAATAAAACATGATGTTCTGGTCTAGTAACAAGGTAAATTAACTTCCTTCTCTTTGTGGCTTGTGATGGTACAGACAGGGAAAAAATACTTTAAAGCTGTAGTAAGCAATAAAAAAATGGACACAGTCTGTATTAGAGTCTGTAGTCAATCAAGTAGTTCTGTTACTAAAGCCTTGGTCAGTCAAATAATTCTGTTACTAAAACTGTAAACTAAGTTAGTTTTGTGACTCAGAAGGCAACAATGCCTCATGATGTGAAGTAAAAAATCTCCTTCATCTTTGATACTAGTGTATAACAGCAAATTTTGGCTGCATTACTTGGAGAATATTCTTTTGAACAGAAATGCAATTAACTGGTTGAATAAGAGGCTTGTTTGATTTGGGGTTTTTGTTTTTTTCTTTTTAGGTGAGGGCAGGGGTTTATAGGAAATTTTGTTAGACCAACAGGAGAAGTTAACTTATCCCCAACACATTTTAATAAGGTCAGTGACTATTGGCAATCCTTCTTTTAGGAACAGTGAATCTCTGGAGAATTTAATCAAGATGGAAAACAAAGGTTGAAGGTATCCAGTTCCTCTCTCAGATACTCAACAGTACAAGAAATTTCCAGTATGTTTACTTTGAGTTTTAATGAAGTAGCATCTAACAATATATCCTCAAAATCACTGCAGTGTAGTTTTCAGCATAAATACCATTTAGAAAAAGGTCTGTGTGAGAGTTGTATCATTCAGGCACAGATAGGGACAGGATTATGATAAACTGGTCTTCATGATATTGCATGATATTGCAACACCTATATCTGCAAGGCAGAGAGTACTTATTGCACACTATGATATTTATATTGTCCTTGGAACATTCTAATGTATAGCAATACCTCTGTTATGAACTCAATTTTTTACAAGTTGAGGATACAAATTTTTTACAAAGATCAGTGAGCAAACAGAAGGAGGTTTATGATGCCTGCATCCTTTCAGAACATCTTTCGGTGTGCGACAGAGCTGATATAGAATAGTCTGCAGTATGTAAAAGAACAGACTTTTGCTGTGAAAAATAGATTTGGCTTGCACAGTATTTTAAAGAATGAATTTACACAGTTTATTACTTGTACTGAGTTGTTAAGATGGAAAGGTGAAACCTGTGGCTAACTCTTTCATTGCATTTCTAGCTAACCTGGGAGAGTACTGTCAAGACTATGCTGGACAATAGCATTGAATATTTTTCAATAGTGTAGGTTTACACTAGTGCTACAGCAGGTGAGCAAACACTGATATGATTGGTTTTGGAGTCATGTGTACATAGAAAAACATTACTATTAAATATATGTATATAAGGCTGAGTGATGTAATAATAGATTGGAGAAGAACACATTATTATTACAAACAATCATGCCTTGAAAGAAATGCAGAATATCTTTTACAGAAAACATGGTGAGCAGGCAAAAGAGTCCATATTGACTTGTGTGGATGTAGCTGCCATAATTGTGTCTAGGAACAAGTTCTGTTACTCATTTATCCATGTGAAGTACAAGGGATGGAATAAAAGCAATGGAGGCATGCATGTGGAAATTCAGTTCCTATCAGTATAGCAAATAAGGAAGAATTTAGAATTATGGTATGCTGTCATTGACATTTCTTGTGAGAATCTGTTAAATTTACTTGGTTTTCACTGTTGAAGTATTTGTACTTGTAATAACACATTTTTCATCCTTCCACTAATTCTCATTTCCAGTGAGAATTCCATGAATGAGGCTATATTTTATGTGTGAGGGGAAAAAAAGAAAAGCTTTATGCTGGAAGCTAGCTGTAGAATCTAGAGAGATCGCAGCCAGGCTCTTCTGATGGGATTTAATTCCAACCTATACAGCCTCCTTGACCTCAGTGGGGCTTGCAGCTAGTGAAAAAGTGCTCACTTCACACAAAAGTTTTGTCCTCAAAAAACCCCAGTAAGTTTCCCTCTTTTTTTCTAATGATGATTGGAATACTTATTTTAGTTTCCACTTCAAGTATAAATGTTTTGTCTTTGAAGATGGAAAAGGTAGAAATATTTGTGTGTCTGTTCTGCATTCAGTGGTGAGTCACGTGGACTTGTGCTTCATAGAGTTACAATTTGTTTATGTGAATAACACAACAGGAGAGTGTTGATCAGTAGTACAAAACCTAGTTGGAGGTCAGGAACTGGTGGTGTGCCAGGGGGACAGAGTCCTAAGTTTAACATTCTCATGGGCAGAGTACATCCTCAGCAAATTTGCTGATAACACAAAACGGAGAGGAATGGCGGATACACCAGAAGGTTGTGCTGCCATCCAGAGGGACCTCGGCAGGCTGGAGAAATGGGCTGACAAGAACCTCACATAGCTGTAGCTGTGAAGTTTTTCATGAGTGTTGGCTGATTTCATAGCAAAAAAACCCAATAAAAGTGCTGAAGCACTATGCAAAGGTTAGCATTGATTTATACCATTTTTATATGCATTGGTAAACATGGGAAACATACAAACTCGTGTGTCAGTTAAAAGCCCTAGACCTTATATCTCTCCTTTCACTTCCCATCCTCCTGCCAAGTCTGCTTTCTCTCATGAAAGGCTGAATATGATGTGGTACTTACTTTAAATTATTTCCTAAATAACTCTGTTGCTATGGCAGCAACTGCTGCTGCTGCTGGAATTTACATGCAGAGCACTCGAGTCAGGAGATTTACAGAAAAGTAATTTTAAATGGTCAAGTTTGTCAGCATTTTTGTAGCACACCCACAAAGCAGTTCATTATGCATCTCTTTGCTAGAAACCAGAAGATCTGTTATGACAGGCATAGTTAGCAATATAATAAAAGACAAAGAAAGGCCTGAGCTATCTAATATAAGGTCTTGGCTAATTTTTTTAATTCTTGCAGAATGTAATTTGCTATTGTGTAGGAACAAGACCTCAATATGATCCTATGATTAAGTGCAATGTCATTTTATGATTTTGCTTACAAAATAAGGCTGAGGTCTTTGGAAAAACAGCTTTTTGATTTTTTTTTTCAAATGAAGGCTATACCGGTATACCACTTTTTCAAGCATTCTGACATTGATTTTGAAAGTGTTGTAGGACTTCTAACCTTGTACCCTGACACCTGGTCAGGGTCTCTTTCTTTCTGTCTTTCAAAGGTGAAGCCCAAGCATTGCCACGCTCACTTGATTTGCAGGAGTGGTTTTATATATAGACTGAAGAGAATACAAGTAGCTGAAAGGGCTGGGCTTGTCTTCCTCTTCCTTCTTAAACTTTGTGAGATTGTAGCTTTTTCCTGAGTAGTAGTAGTGAATGCTCTAATTTTGACTCTATGAGGATTAAATTTGTACTACAGCACTGAAAGTTATGACAAAACGAAATTATGGATTTGAAGATTTACTGGTTAAAAAGTTTGTGTCATCCCTAACACTTCACATTATTCGCCTTTTGTTTAATATTGTTCACTTTCTGAGGTCTTCAGTCAGTAATCAATTTAACCTGCAGCATTATCTGTGAAGCTGGGGATCTTTCTTTGTTCTCCAGATACGAAGCAATGCATATGTCATATGGTATATATAGCAGGTACATACATTGAATTAATTTGTTGATGTCTATAGTGGAACAGGAAAGAAAGATGAACTGTCCATTCCCTGTGAACTCCAGAAGGTTTTCGCATTCTGAGGCAGCACTGTTACTCAGATGGGACAGGTTGTTAATCAGTAAGGAATTCTCTGTTCCTATAGTCCATATAGAAACTCCCTGAGAATGGAGTCCAGAAGTTGAGAAGCCATGCAGAACTGGCCAAGAAATGTCTATACTACCAGGGTGCTGAGCTATAGAGAAAATCAGCTTCCCTTAGCAGTTGATTAAAGTATCAATCTACCTTCTCCCCCAGTGGCTTCAAAGCCCATGTTATGCTGAGTAAAGCAAATAATGCCTTTTATTGCAGTAAAACATGAGTTAAAAACAGATAAGTATCTTTTTTCCCCCTGGTTTAAGTGGTTTATAGGCCCTTTTTGTATGGATGTACAAAATGAAAATAAAGGTTATACTCTTCAATGAAGAAGTAAATGTTCCCTTTATTTTTTGCTGCAATATGTAAGGTTAGAGCAAATGAATGTAGATTGCATCTATCCATTTCATTTATCCCTTAATCAGTCCTTATCTTGAACAAAAGAACATTTTAGCTATTTCACAAGCCTTGGAATAAAAAACAACTTTAAAAGCCAACTGATTTTCTTTTGAAGCTTAATTACAGATATTACATTGGGATGATTTGAAATAAATTTTGACTTAAAATGGAAACTCTAAGTACATATGAAAAGTATCTCCTGGTTTTATTGTATTCTGGAAAATAAAAATCACCTAAATCAAACAGCTTTGGTAAATTGCATGCAAACATGTAAGTTTCAGGCATTCTTGCTTCCAGAAAGATTTATTTATTTATTTATTTATTTTCTTTCTTTCTTTCTTTCTTTCTTTCTTTCTTTCTTTCTTTCTTTCTTTCTTTCTTTCTTTCTGTCTTTCTTTCTTTCTTTCTTTCCCTTCCTTCCGTCCTTCCTTCCTTCCTCCCTCCCTCTCTCTTTCTTTCTCTCTCTCTTTCTCACTCTTCTTCCTTTCTTCCTTTCTCTCTTTCACTATACTTTTAAGAATGGGATTAAGGTGTGTTTTATATGTTTCTGGAAATAAATGTGACCAGTGACAACACTGTATGCACACTGTTGATAGCTAGTTATGAACATTTGATCTAACAAAAAGGTTATTTGACCTTGTAATGCTCAAAATCAAGCATTACACAAATTTATGCTCTCAGAAAAACCACTAATTACATCCTTAGATCTGTGTTATAGTATGTAAAACAGAGAACTATTAAAATACAAATGGAGTACGTGCAGCTTTAATTTGAAGCAGGATTTGAATTTTAAAAATGCATTTCCCTGTGAAACCATTTGCAACAAACAGCAGTCTATCCATGAGGCTAAATGGAAAATTCGAGTGAAAAATAAATGCATTCATAAACTATTTTTTTTTACCAATATGTACAAACTACTTCCCCAAAGTGAGATGGAGCAAATATGTGCCTTAAAAAATTTCAGGACTTTGATTGCCACAAAGAATTTTCCTTGTATGATGACTTGTTATGCCGTAAAAAGACACAGCAAGCTCAGAGTTTCAAGAATATCTCTAAAATCTGGAATAAAGCAAGTCATACTTTTACTTAATTAAGGCTTCCCTAGAATTTGTTAAATTTCTATATAAACTGTTACAGTTTGAGAAACTCTTTGTTATGTAAAAGTAATGAGGCAACCTACAAAGCTGACATGCCTTTACAGAAGAGAAAATGTCTTAATATATTTCAATTCACGAGCACTTATTTAGAAGGTAATAAATTGCTGAATGAAGTAAATACAGTATTGCTAATCAAAATAGTCAGATGACAGGATTGCATGGCAAATACAGATGCCTACTTCCAAACTCAAAAGTCTTCATGAGTCTCTAATTATACCCCCTTTTGTTTCTTATGTGTAAGAGAGATATTCCAAACTGCTTCCCTGTGCAGTCTGTCATTATACTATACCTAAAATGAAAAGGGCAAATCTGGAAGAGGCTTGGTAGGGTGTGGTGCATTTGGTGGAAGTTTTGATACCTGGTTTTGGCTGGAAATGGAAGAACAGATGATGTAGGGTAATGCCATACCAAAGAGATCACATGCTAGATCCTCAGGTCTTGGCAGTGGATCGTTAGTCTTGAACAGACTTTCTCTAGACTATGTAGTTGAAGGAGTAGTTTGTGTAAAAACAGAGGCTCGGGACTAAATGCATCATGCAAAGAATTGTTTCTGTAAACTTGCAGACTTCAAAAACTCTGGCCTTTTCGCATCTGCCTTCTCTGCCTGCTTTTAACTATCTCTGGATTTACTGACTTGCTTATAGGTAGTAATTTCAAAATTCATTATCAGCATCATTAAATCTCTTGGAAAAAGTGCTCAATATATGGTTGAAGATGCATGCTGAGATTGCATCTAGGACTGGTACTACCCTGAGCAGAATTACAGGTACTTTTTGGTGGGTTTTTTTGGTTTTTTCTTCCCAAGCTTAGTGAGTGGGATTTGTTTTCATTTGGTAAATTAACATCTACATTGTTACTGTAGACATTAATATTTCTTTTTTCCTTGTAGGGGCAAAAGGGAAGTGTGAAAAAGGATAAGATTTCGATGCTAAGGCCATATTGCCAGTAGCAGAATACCAGTTGGGCTAGAACCTCAGCTAGGATTGAGGCAGGAGTTGAAAAGTTAGTTTACCTTAATATTAAAGAAGCTTCTGATCTGACGTGCTGTGACAAAATATTTCAGAACTAAAAATTTCCTAAAAGCTTGTAAATTACGGATCCTTTTGACTGTTCTGTTTATGCAGAGCTCGACTTTCTCTGCTCAGCAAGGAGCCTTAAAACATAGTGTGGTAATATTTAGGGTCACTCTTCACCCTTCCTTCCCTCGAAGTACTGCTTTTAAAGATACTGCCTATATCTTCTATTCTTCTTTCAGTTCAGCCAATTTTAAAGTTTGAGTCCCAGATACAGTAATCGTAACAACCCCACACACTTTTCAGAGCTTTTTGGTTTTGCTTCTAGTACATGTTACAGGTACTCTTGAGGAAGATTTCAAAGGCTGCCACACTTGCTGCACAGATTAAAAGATTATTTTTTTTTTAGTCATGCTTAATGGGCTCCAAAATAAAAATTCTGCTCCAGGAAATAGCTGTGCTACCAGTAAGACATTCTCCTGTTTTTAGGTGTTATGTGTGGCAGGCTTTTGGACAACTTGATAAATGGTGTAGTGCATGTTTTCTTATTGTTCCTGCAGGAAACCAAAGACATGCAGGCTTAAATTTAGTGCCTTGAATGTAGGAAGCTCTGTGGAACTAGGAGGTGCCCATTGTCCCATAAAACCCATTTGTTTTCACTTGTCCAACTTGGAAGTTTAGGGGTGTGCCTCTGAATTTAGGTGGTCAGTCAAGATAGCCTTTAGAGGAGGCAATGATTTTCTCCACTGCTGATGGAAGGAAGGAATGTAAGAAAGAGATGTTACAATTATGAGCAAATTAAAAGCAATGATTACAAAATAGGCCTTAACAATAACTAGTAATTTTTGACGAGGTGCATAGATATAGAGTTTTAAATCCCTTTACATGGCAAGACAGGCTTTTATGAAGAAATAGTTAAATATATGTACAATTTCCAATGCTTTTTAAAACTGATTTAAAAAAGAAAATATTCCCAAGAGAGTCATGCATACTTTGCAATAATTATGTAATTATGTAAATGAGACCGCTGCAGAGTTTTAGACTGTAAATTGTCCAGTGCTGCTTGTTAGGACAAAAAGTATTTTGCTGGGAAGAATATATTTTTTTGAGCAGGGCACAGCTAGTGTCCTTTTTATGTAATCAAATAATATTGCAAATTTCAAGGATCTCTAAAATTCCCTGCTATAAAAATGCAGTCAAGATGATGATAATAGTTCTTGTGGAAATTTGTTGGTGGTAGCTTACAAACCAGAATTCTTTTTTGTTTGTAGATGATGTAGTTCAAGTCATATGCTTTGAGCCATGTATAGTTCAGTACAAGTCCCTGAATGCTAATGAAATATGTTCTTTATGGAAAAAAGCTTACATTTTGGGTGTTGAAAATTAGGAGGCTTCATACATTCAAAATGGCCACTTGCATCAACATTCTTATAAACCTTTTATGTTGAATTTTGCTGACTTCAAAGGCAGCCGTTTCTGTTGATTTTTGAGAATTATGTATCCTTGATTGCTGTAAGGAAGAGAAGCATTATGAGACAGAAGATTGGAACAAAGCCACAGCACACCAGAGCAAATAGGCTAAATGCTAAATATTTTTCTGAATCATTTCGGTGCTGTTTAGCTTTCTTGTCCTGAGATAAGGATTTCTTTTTCCCCTGTAGTCCATTAGGTTAATGGACATAGATGGCTTCTGTTTATTTAGACACACCGTGTCCTTATCATCATTAATCAGTTTAGAGTAAGTAAAGTTTGCAGGGTACAAACCTCACAGTGCCCAAAAATGCTGCATTACATTTCTGCACTTAGTACAAGGCTGATTAACAGCATAGGCCAGTTTGTCCTGTGGTTACACACAACAGCCCACATAGGAACTGATTCAAAGGAAAAATGTCTGGCCGAGTCCAGAGCATGCAATTTTATGAAACTCCATATCAAACCAGGTGTTTTAAAACAATTCTCAGTTTCTGTGAGCTGTTTTTTATGCACTAAGAGCATATACTAGAAAAAAGGTGACTTGCAATTCAATAACATTTCACAAAATGCCAAAACACACATTTTCTTGGAAGAGATGGAAAAAGGAAAGGAAAAGGATGAGACTTCATTAAGTAGTACCATGAGGGAGAAATTTTGTCCCTTTATGAAATATGAATTTCCATGCTTATCGTGTGTGATGATAGGTTGAGGTCAAGTAAAATGGCAAGCTCCCTTCAGAACATGGTGAAGATAGCAGAAACATCTAACGATAAGAAGTGATGCATTTCAGAAAATCCTACTTTTTTATAAGAGCAGAGAGAAGCTGTGATTAAACTCTTGCCTAAGCTATAGATGACCCAGTTAAAGCTTTGTTCATAACAGAAACTGTAACTATAATCAAACCTATATATAAAATCTAATTATGTTTCAATGTGTATTTAAGATTGAGAATGTATTTGTGCTTAGCTGGGGGCTACAAGTTGCAGCTTGCTATATGCAATTTTGTTTGTGGATGAGAATGAATGTAATCATGTAATTCTGTTTGCTTTACATTTTAATTGATTAAAAATTCTTGTGTAAATCTTCGTGTATTTTTACCTTGTCAAAACCACTTTTTATTATCCTCCTCTATGCACAACTATTTGGTTTTTTTTCTATAGATATGCAAACTGTAGCTTCCTGAGGCTCGCTTTGGCTTTGCAGACAGGGATTTCACATTACAGGAAAATAAATGGGAGCAGAAGAAACTTCTGCTTACCTGTAAGGTAATTTACCTGTAAGGAGTTTTATTATCATTGTTTTTTTCAGTGAAGAGTGGAACACAGGAGTAGTAGTGGTTGTTAAAAAGTAAAATATTTGACTTTGAAAGATCTTTGATCTTTGCTGTGTATAGAACAATATATAAAAATGAACTTTTGGAATAAAGTACATGAACATTGCCTTCTAGTAAAATTAGTGAGGGAATGGAAATGACTATCACCCTGAAAATAGAAAACTGTATCACTTGTCATTAGATTCAAACTCATGGTCTTTGTTCTTCCCAACTGACATGGTTAGTTTCATGGAGCAGTCTCACATATTCCTTGTATTTGCCTTCCATGGAAAGAAATGTTACGTGTCAGATTAGAAGTAATGGGTGTAACAACCATCTACTCATTGGAGGAAAATGTATGAAATGGTTACATTTCTGGATCAGCCAGAAAGCTAAAGTGGACCCTCAAAACCATACACAGAAAATAGCACTCCTCCTTCCTTTTTCCTGTTCCCTGTCCCTAAGTTGCATTTTCTTTAGTGAAAGTTTTGTGAACCAAAGGAAGAGTCAAAGACTAAAGAAGATGAGACAGCTGGAGATAGAGGAATTGGTGCAGAAGAATAATAGGGTGTTCCAGCTGAACAAGTGAGCAAAGAATCTGTGTGTCTCTGTGTCTTCCTGCATTCAGAAGAATTTAAGTCTTAAATTCATTTAAAACTGGACCCTAACCATGATTTGTAGGTCTAATAATTTTCCTACCTCAAGCATTTTTCATTGTCTGCAATAAGCTGGAACAGTCTTGACTTGAAGTAGCTGATCAGGAGAGATGTGAGAAATAGCACACTTCTCTTCACAAGCAAGAGCTAATTCTGGTGTAAGCATGTTTCCCTATATTTCTTTGTGTAAAAACTAGGTTGTTTGGCTGTTTTTTTTGGTGAGGGAGAACCCTGCTTTAAACAATGCTGTGCTTCTGGCCTGTTCTCCAAATGACCCACGTGACTGGAAAAGGAATGAGTGATTAGAGTTCTAAGCGTGTGATGGCTACTGCAAGTGCCAAAGGATCTGTCCTACATTATGCCTCTTATCACATGGTTGAGACTGCTTTGTTGCAGAGTGGAGAGTTGCAGGGTGGGGACATTCTTAAAATTATTTGCTACATTTATAAAAGTACTTACTTTCATCTGTGATTATGATTGAAAAAAAGAGAAAAGAATTATCTCCAAAGCAGTAGAGAAGAAACTAAAATTGATTTAGTGTCCATGGCTCCAGTGACTTCCCAGTCTAAACTGCATGGGCTCTTTTATTCTGACATTCTTTGTTCTAATTGAATAATGTTAAAATTCTATTAAATGCAAGGAAACAAAATTGGTAAAGGGTCTAGAGCACAAGTCCTACAAGGACCATGTGAGGGAGCCAAGGATGTTTATCCTGAAGAAAAGGAGGCTCAGGGGAGACCTCATTGCTCTCTACAACTGCCT
The DNA here is from genome assembly GCA_013397175.1 of Platysteira castanea. Classification (NCBI taxonomy): domain Eukaryota; kingdom Metazoa; phylum Chordata; class Aves; order Passeriformes; genus Platysteira; species Platysteira castanea. The sequence continues at coordinate 2,231,604 of VYXC01010732.1, read as the reverse complement.
GAAAGAGTTTGTAGAAAGGTGGAGATGGTTACTGGCAACAGGAGAAGAGGAAAAGGTCTACAGTTGCACCAGGGGAGGTGTAGACTGCATATTAAGAAAAGTTTCTTCACCTAAAGGGTTGCCAATCATTGGAACAGACTGCCCAGGGAAGTAGTTATGTTTAAATACCCCTGGAGGTATTTAAAAGATGTATAGAAGTGGCACTTAGGAACATAATTTAGTGGGGCCTTGGTAGTGCTGGGTTAATGATTGGATTTGATGATCTTGAAGGTCTATTCCAACCTAAATGATTCTATGATCTGAAAAATCTGGAGATTTTATCATGAAGTTGCATTATGTTTTCAAGGACTTTTATTTTGCTTGTTATAGCTCATTGTCAGAAACAAGACTTCCACTCATTAGGTAAGTATCTTTGCTTTGATATGCACAATTAAGTGATTGTCATTAACATCAGCACCAGCAACTCCCTCCTGTAACTGGCAGAAATAACAGAATTATATTTATAGAAGAATATTTGCTGGAGACATGCTTAAGTGACAGCTCAGTAAAGATCAAACTACATTTTACATAGTAGTTAGTGCACGAGCCTCACTGATCCCAACTTGAAGCACCACGTATTACCTTTATCCTGTCTTTTTCCTCTTGTCCTCCCTCCTTGTTTCCCTTGCCCTAATACATAATATACAAATATATAAGAAATAGTTTAGTATTCTCATCTCTGATTTCCTTAATGATAGTAGGTAGTAATTATTGCAAAATGGCAGCCATAGTAACGCTCCAACAATCCTTGCTTGCTCCAACAGCTAGAAAACTACAAGGTGTCAGCGTGGCACTTTCTGTATAATTACATTGATACTGTAACTTAATTTTCATACTTTGAATGAGCTTGCAGTTTGGTTTTTTCAAGGGCGCCTGTAAGTCAAACATCAGAGTTCAGGTCTTGGGATATGCTGCTGTTACTACAGCATTTGACATTGTGTATTGTAGCATTTCAAAATGGTTTATTAAGCTTTACCTTTTTTTTCCCCTCATAGACTGAAATAGTAACGTGACAAAGAAAAGGTGCTTGCTGAATAAGCATTCATTATTTCTGTACTTATTTCCGGTTCATATGAATATAGAAATACAGACAGGTAGGAGGTTTGTGAACTTTTGTCCTTATTCAAATACAGAATGTTCTAGTGTCTGTGCAATTTCAAGTTTTGATTGTCCTGAAAGAGATCCGTGGCAGAAGGGGGCCAATCTGTAGAGTGCAAAAGTGAACAGAATTGTTGCTGAGCTCAGGAGAAGATTTCTGGTTTGAATTCCTAAAGAGTGACAGTTAGGAACAGGAGTGCCCAATAGAGCCCATTGGATTTCAGGGGAGAATGGCCTCTGTGACTGGCCAGGTTTCAGACTGATTTCTATTCTAAAATGCAGGACTTGTTTTAATATTAACATAATATTTTTTTCTTTTTCTTTTGATTCTTGGAGTTATTGGCTTTTCTGAAATATTTTCAAACAAAAGTCTTTAGCACATGTCAGGCATTTGGCACCTTTAGTTCATTGGTTTATTTTGTATAATTTTATAAACAACTAGAAAAATCTTATTATGGGAAATACTGATCAGTCTGAATAAGCCGTGCTGTGCCCCATTCTCTGTTAAGCAGGTTTTTCACTGAGCACTGTCCACTGCTAGACAGTGGTTCTGCTAGACAGAATGGAAATGATATCTTCCCATCTTAAATAGAGTTCCATCTCTTGGGAACCGTCAAAGCTGTAGAAGTATCTTTTGTCCCCACTGTGATATTATCGCAAATTAATTTTGTCATAACCTTGGCAGACTTGATAAGGAGTGCTCTCACCCCTCTGCTCTGATAGGCAAGTTTTACTGTAGGACACAGACAGATATCAACTTACAAAAGTACAAATGATACCTCGGGGTGATATTTTTTGGTATCTTAATTACATTTTTTTCTAATTTACTGATAAGTTGATGTTGCTTTACAAATGTAGAGTTATTCTGTGTATCTCCAGACTTGTGTTGTCTCAGCTCTAGATATACTATGATACCTTTTTGCTTGCTTCCTCTACTCCTTCCCCATTGCTTCTTTGCAAACAGGCGGTTATTTTCATTTGTGTGGCAGAATGCATTAAATTCCTGATATAAATGGAATAATGCCTTAAAAATAGGGATGTAAATCAGTTGGGATTCACCATGGCTTTCAAGGTTGTTGTTAATAAGGTAAAACTTTTCAGGACATCTGGACCTACTTCAGGTTCCTAGTACTGTCTCTAGACTTCCATCATACTGACGTCTGAAGTCAGATTGTTATATTTGGTTATCAACACATTCTGCTAATATTTAAACTTATTTGGTTCCCCTGTGGTATCCAAATCCTTGAAACTCCTGCTAATCTGGGTCTCACCATCACTCCACTCCAAAATTGTGTACTTCGCTTTGATGCACCATTTTGTGAGCAAATTTTGTCATCTCTAAGAAACAATGTTTCTGTATAATATCTAAGTGAATGGTGTAGGCCTGAGGCTAATAGCTGTTTCTCCAGGGAAGGCAAGGTTCCATCTCTTGTTGAAGATATGAAAATTGGTTGTTCCTAATTTGATACTACAGCAAATTAATTTTGTCATAAAATCCTGTGAGCTCAGGTTTGTGTTCAAGAAGTCAAAGCCTAGAGCCCCTTAGAGGGTCACGCTAGTCTGTTGCTGAAGAATCTAAGTAACTGTGGACTTCCAGAAAAAGCAGTAGAAGTGGTTCAGGGATTAAACTGGCTCTAAGCTTTCATGACCCATAATGTGAACTTTTTATTATGTCTAGCTCATTTTTAACTTCATTCTAGATTTTCTGGTATCTTCAGATTGTCTACTTACAGCAACTGTTAACAAAATCTTTTCTAAAAATATGGATTGTGACTATATATTTGAAGAGACCTCTAGATTTTATACTTGTTGAAGGCATTAGGAACTCTGCTTGAGTAAATCTTTTGTTCTTTACCCTGATTTTTTTTTTTCCAGTGGAACTCTCCTTCGATTTTGCATGCATAAAGTAAATTGGATGCATAAAGTATGCAAAATTTGTCCTTGAATCCCTAGAATGCCTAGGAGAACACAAACTAGCATCTCTGTCTTCCCACAGTTCTTCTTCTCGGCATGAGATCCAGAGACTGAGATTTTTTCCTTTAGATTTATCCTCTATACCAAGAGCCAAGTAAACAGAGAGGTATGAATATTCCTGTTAATGCAGAGCTGAATTTAAAGCATATGTTCTACTTTCTGGAATTTTTTAAAATTCCTTTTAGGAACTACTTTTGGTTTTGACATCCCTGAGACATTTGAGCAAACATGGTGTTCACCTACCTTGAGAACCCTGGAGAAGGATGGTCAGATCACTCACACTCAGGCTTATGTTTATTTGAAGATTGAATTCAAAGTGATTTGCAATGAGTACAAACGTCCAGTTCTTGCCAAATTTGCCTCAGTTCTCCAATCATTTTTTAACACCACCTCCACCATGATTTAGAGTCAAAGTTATATTTGTTCTATAGTCATACTAAGATTGCAGTGGGTATGTAAGGCTCTTCTGAATTTGGCCAAGGCTGCTAAGTGGCTGCTGGCACCAGTTTGTCAGGGATTATGGCATGTTTTTTATAGTTGTTGTAAAAATTTTGAGTTGCAGTTGGGAAACAAAAAGCTTTTTTAAAATGATACATATCTGAAAAAATATACATTGTTAGAACATGCTGTGTTGAATACTGAAAACTAAGTCTTATGCATTCCCTGCAAGACAGAAAGGTCTGCATCTGGAGTTTTTCATTGATTTCAGATTAAAATGTGAAATTGAGTTGTGTACTAAAAGTTTTGAATATGAAAATGAGTAGTGGGATGTCCTTCCTGCTCATACATTTTTCAAAGGCAAATCATAATATCTCAGAGTAAGAAATAACCGAGGCTTATTCTTCACATTCTCATTCTTGTTCTAAGAAGATTTAGGAGAGAGACTGGTTTGTCCAAGGAACATATTTGATTAACTATGAGACAGTTGATGGTGATGCTGAAGTGGAACTGATGTATTCATAGTTCTGAGCTTTTACGTCACGCTTTATGCAAATTCAGGCGAACACGACTTCAACAGCTTTATTGCATTTTATGATTTTAGGTTTTATTTCCTACCAAAAAGCTACACTGGAATTATATTTTTTTAATGCTACAGAATCTTGATTTTTCAAACAGATAATGTGGTAAACTCTACAGCTGCAGAATTAAAAAACCCCCAGGCTTTAGTATGGTTTGTTACTTGATTCTGATACTTTACTAGTTATACCTATGCTCTTCTATAAAACATTTGGAATACATCCTTCAGGAAAGTATGCATGGTTCTTTTAACATGCTTTGTTAGATAACAAACTGTCTTTTTTTTTCCTCTCTAGTTTTAATACCAGTTTTTCAGCTGCTCTGTCCCTACCAACAAGTATACCCTTGGAAGCCTATTTGCACAGGGTGAATTCTACCTGTCTTGTGCCGTGCCTCCCATAACATTTATAACTCTTTCATTAAGTCAGATAAATGAAGGCTGCTTACAGCATGACGGATAATTGGAGACTGAACACAATTTTAGCATAACTTTACCTGTGTCAGACTGTTCTTATGCCCTTGATTATATGATATGGTATATCTTCAACAGATTAATGCCTGTAAGCAAAGAGGAATCTTTGACACAGGTGATTCTGTTTGTCAGAGTGGTTTGTTCCACGACATGACTCCGAGCACCCTGAAAAGAAAGCACCATATACTTTCCAGTAGGACTTGAAATTTGTTAGTGTACGTAGGTGCTGGTGAGTTAGAGTAAATAAAAATATGAATTCAAGTTTGATAAGGGAAACTGGCCTTGAAGACCTGTGAAGTATGCTCAGGTTTAATTGAGACAGCTTCTGCTCCCAAACATTACTGCCAGGAGTGTCTGACTATAAAAAGACAGCTAAAATTGAGTTGTAAGAATAGGGATTTTTTTTCTATTTTGGATTTTATCTTTAGCAATGTTGAGAACTTAAAAGTAGAAGAATTATTGTGTGAAATTGTCCCTGAAATAGAGATAGAATCAGATATTTTGTTTCAGGCTTACTGTACTTGCAACACTGTGATGACTAACGGATAGCACTCTTCCTGGAAAATGTTATTTGGCCAAAATGCTTGTGTGATGCATTATTTAGAGGTAGGAGAATTTGCTGAGCTGAGACATTTGCATCAGCATGCATATTTGACTTTGGTTTGAACCCATTTTTAATTTTTACTGGTGATGGGATTAGACATGATCATCTGACTCATCGCTGGGCCCTCTCCCACTTTTCAGAAGATAACTACAGGCCAGTTATCCAGTTCTGATGAGCTCATGAAACAGTTCTCCCTGCACCGCAAAACACATTCCAGCACTTCATAATAAACTGCATATGCTGCCAGATGGTAAAAATGTGAAACTTCTTCAAATGTTTAAATAGTTTAAAATGTATGCTGTCTCCTTTCTCCCTTATTTTTCTCCTCCCTTCAGGTTCTTGCTCACTTCTTTCCGACACCTTCCCCCATACTTTCATGACTTCACTCACAAGCACCAATTCTTTTCCCACCCCTTCACCCAGCTGCTTCTATTGCTTCTCCAGCTCTTTAATTCCATTCTCTGCTTCTTTCTTTTTGTCTGTCTTTTTGCCGCTCTCCTAATTTTAAAGCTTTAAATTCTTTCCTACATTTTTTAATCTGATACTGGAACTCTTCTTCCAATTTGTCTTTATAAGGTTCTCTATGATTTGTAAGTTCAGAGAGAAATCAGAGGCGTGAAGTTAACACTTGGTACCTTCCTCAGGTGTCCAGTGGTACTTAAATCATAACAGAAGTTCATCAGTTTTTGCTTTCTGCTTATGAAGATGATGTAACATATTTATTGCTAAAATCAAAGGAGTTCTGTACCTTAATATGGACAAATAAAACAGATGTGTTTTTCAGAAAATGATCTGAAAGGCTAAAAGACCACTCCCTGAAATGTATCTTTCTCAGACTCTTTGCTCTTCCATAGCAAGTAAAAGCAGTTCTGATGGTGGGAGATAGGGTCACTTCCAAATTTCAAGAGACCTAAAATACATTTGCTGTGTTTTGAATGAAATTCTTATCCTGTTTGGCTTTCCCTGATTATATTTTTTTGCAAAATACAGCATATCACTCAGATCTGTTTTCTCATCTCCCCTCCATAAATCCTCTCTTTTTATACATTTGATGCAGTGTGTGCAAACTTTTACCAGTCTAAAGTACCCATCTTGGTGTTAGCCTTGAAATTCTCTGAGCATTTTGGGAAATGTGAGTTACCCTTTATGTGAGGAATATTTGGAAACACAGAATAAAACCCATTGAGTTCAATAGGGAGTGTTTCACATTTCTTTTTTTAGATATGGTTAGGGTTCAGTGAGGAATAAAATGCCTTGAAGATAATCTCTATCAATGTTCTAGTGTTCTTTCATGCAGCCACTGTCTCTTGTGAATATTTGTTTTCAATTTAATATTAATTGGTAAATATGCATTTGTTCAGTGAATCCTTACGAGTTTGGAGCATGATTTGCTTCCTCCATCCTTACACAGCCATCTCAGTCTCACAAATGGAGACCTAAGTGTAGCTCAACTTTTAATCATTAAACAGAACTTATGACAAGAAATATTGTTTCATTTCACCTCATTCAAATGGCTCAAAGTTGTTGAATAATCCAGCCTAGTTTTTAGTGATTTAATATGGCTTTAAACTTTAACAATGATGTATGTAAACCCAAAATATTTTAGACTTTTTTCCAAAGTGCCTTTATGTTTCTACATAACAGAAAAGAAGTCCTTTTCCTTTTGTTTTAGGACGAAAATATGTTTGAAATCTTGTCTCTTTCTTCATGGAACAGAAAAAGTCTTGGTCTAGATCTTCCAGCAACTGATGGGTTTTCTGTTTAATTTCATTGCATATGTAAGAGTCTGGATTTGTAAGTAGACTTGAATAGGAGCTGGAATCTTTTACTGTGAATGAAAATGACCTAATTCTCCTTGTTTCTATCTTCATGTCTAGTGTCCTATCTCCTTAGCCAAATGAAAGTTGTGTGAAACCCTGATTGAAACAAGATGTTCTTTTGAGCACATTGCGTGTTCCAGAGTTATAAATTTAGGACTACTGGATTTTTGCCTGAGAAAACCTAAACAGACATGCAGGTGGATGTGTTGTAGAGTACACTTGATGTAAAAAGGTTTCTTAGGGATCCAACCACTATATATACTCAGTCAACCCAGCTGCTGGACTGCACTCGGTGGGCGGATTGATGCTGGAGTTGCTAGGATGCTGCAGGCCATGGCTGGGACTCTTCTTAGTTTTCTATAGACATGCCATTGATTTAGTGCCTTCAGATTCTCTTTACGGTCAACGAGGATAAACAGATACTTTGTGGGATTTGATTTTTTCCAGCCAAATGTAGATGTTCTCTTTAGCTGAGGGAAATCACACCCTAGAGAAGACTGTTGGGCTAGAAAGAGAGATCAGAAGGATTGGCTTACAGGCAGATGTCTGCATTGCCTGATGAAATCTAGTCAGATGTCAGCAAATCCCACATAAGTGTATTCCCTTATAAGAGAGGGCCAAAAGATTTGTAGACTTTTTACCCTCACTGCATTTTCCAGGTCCGGACTAAACCGGCTTTTTTCCTGTTGTTGTAGCTGAACTTGTTTGAGACAGGAGACTGCAATAAGAACCTGACATGAGGAGCCAGAGAATAAGCCTGTCATCAGAATGAAGTGTTTTTCATATGAGAGATGTATTTCAAGGCTTAGAGAATCTGTAGCTTCCTGAACAAGTCCTTCACAGAGTTAGTTTGCAGAATAAAATAAACCACTTGCCTCAGGCTTTAGTTACATGGTATCAGAAATACAGAAACATTGGGAAAAAAAAAGGCAAAAAAAGGGGTGAACAAAGTCACTCAAACACTGCAGTGTAGATGGGAGCCTTGCAGAGGAGTGAAGGAAGTGCTGTCTCGTTTTTCTAGAGGTGTTTTTAAAGAACTGAAGAAAAATAAATCTTTCATGATGATAGTCCTCAAAGTGTTAATGGGCTGCTAAAATAGCTCAAGGCTGGTGATGGGAAGGATAGATTTTTTTTTCCTTTGACAGCTGAAAACATTGTTCTTTTTTCTTTACAGACCTGTGCGATAATAAGTATTAAACTAAATAGTGTGATAAGACTGTAAGCAGAAGGATTTTAAGTTGGTCTTGATTTTGGAAAAGAGTGGGTGATTTACCTCTTGATGAAAACTCCATTTTCCAACTGAATTTTAGGTTAGAGGCTGAAGAGTAGATTGTATCTAACAAAATGAAAACCAAATGTAGATTGGAGTTTTTTATATCCTATCAGAGGGTGCAAACTTTTAAAAAGCACACTGCTGTTGTTGACAGCTGTATCAAAGGAGTTGACAAAACCTAACAGGACCTGCACAGCTACCTTTCCCCCTTTAGAAGAATGCCGCAATACCCTGCTTCACTTAAAGATTTGTGTAACTGCATAGATGGTTAAAATAATCTCTACCAATGATTTCAGGAAATTAAATGTAGGTGAGCAAGGCTTGTCCAAACTTTGGCAAGACAAGGAATATCAATCTGCAATATAGAGGTAATGTCTGTGAGGTCAGTGAAACTCAGGTAAGACGTGAAACCTAATATCACGTGTAAGGATGTTCGAGACCTGGAAGGCCCTGTGCGGTGTCTGTGCATGCTACCTCAGAGCTTTCTGTGCCATTTCACAGGGAAAAACACTGTCTGGTTGTTACAAAGATTAACCTAAATAACATAAACTGTGACATTGGCTAAACTCTGAACCAAATGTGAGGCAGCAAAGTTTAATTTGAGAGTAGTAGCATTCTAAAGGCTCTAAGCCATGTTCTGTGAAGTTTAAAAAATGCAATTTACACCATTTTCCTTTTGAATGGAGAGGATATTTTATGCACAGCTCTCTGAATCTTAGGCAATTGAGGCTTTTTCTGATATTAGTACTCATATTTCCCCTAGCGTTTCTTCATATCTCATGCTTTAACTGAAGAATAGTTCGGCAGAATGGTCTCTAATTTAATACTGCTATCCAAAAAAAAAGTTTTAAAGGGTTTGTATTTGCTAGTTTCCTTCTGAACCTTTGTTACAGATAGCTTGTAGGTGGCAAAGAAAATTTGTATAGCCCATTTCCTTGAGTCACTGACTGGTTGGACAGAGATGCGTGAGATATGAAGGTTGCCTAGATTTGTATCTGGGAGATGGTACTAACTGTGTGGTAGTAGTTTAACCTATCTGTATTTTTTTCATAAGGAATTTGATCGTGTCAAGATTTGAGCATTAATTTTCCTTCTTCAGAGAAGATACCTTAAGATTAAATACAGCTTTTCTAGCAAAAGGGTCATTATTATTATCTGTTTAAATCCTGTATTAAAGGTGTGTTTTTATGGCAGTAGAAGTATGTTTGGAATATTCATTAAGCATTGCAGCATGAAAGCATTTTCCTAACTACAAAGTATCAGAGCAGCCAGCAGATCCACAGAATTGATTGCTGACTGGTTTAGGCTGACACTGACCCTCACCTCAAGTTCTTATCATCCATTCTGTCTCTTGCTGGCAAAGTGCTTAATCACACCATGCTACTTTCTGCGTTACGTGGGCCGTGTCTCAGAAAGAGAATTCAGACATGTCTAAATGGCTTTCTCAGCTGTTCCATCAATTTTTTTATTAAATGAAATAAAAATATTGAAAATAAATGTTTGGCAGTTGGAGGATGCCAAGGGGACACCTTTTGCTTCTGGTGGGTCCTTGTCAGGGACATTTCTGTCAGGCGTCATTAACTTATGATTGTTAGGATAAGTTAATGATACTTAGCTGTACAGCTAATCATTGAGCCTTTATAAAAACTGGTGAAATACATCAAGAATAGAATTCTTTTGCTCTTGTCTCTGAGAAATCTTTAATATCTTTGGAGATTTTCCATAATATGAAACAAAATGGAGACTAAATCTAAATTGGAGTTTGTTTTGTAGGTGAAACTCCTCAAGGAAGCGGGACAGCTTCAGGGCAGGGTTTTTCTTTGTGAGACTGTAAAGCAAGGTATGTGAATTGCTTGACAAGCTTGTTTTTTTTAAGGGTTTCAAGACACATGAGTCTCTTTTTTGCTTATGAAGTGAAATCTAAAATGCTACTGAGGGGAAACTCAGTTATACTCTGAAAACTGGAGATAATGGGCAGCCTGCTGGATCATGCAACACTTACTGCATTTCTAACTTGTTATTGTTGTATCAGATGACATGGTGCCATTTTCAGTGTGGCACTGTGGGCTTTGGGGAACTTTCTGGTGACTGGAAGATAAAACTATCCTTTTTTTTTTTTTTTTTTTAAACTCAAAATACGCTTTATGCCATAAAGTATCAGAAACAGAAAATAGTCTCTCTCAGATTCTGAACACCTGTAGCTCATTCTTTCTCTGTAATGCCACATATATTGTGGAAGAAAATCATAAAGGAGGTAGAGGAGAAGAATATCTTACTAACTCACATGCATGACCTGAAAGGAAAACCATCTTTAGCACCTCAAACCACGATCTTACTCTTTTTGCATGTGACGAAATAATTTTTTGAATGACTAGATTAAGTCAAATCCTGCCTTTTGATAACCTGTTTTTAATGAAATTTGCTGGGTCATAGTTATCCCTTGAGATTGCCTATGCTCAAGAACTGTACCGCTTTGTTTATACTTGTTATATTGGTTTTATGAAGCTAAATAGCAGCATAATCATGGGAGGAGAGTTGATACTTTTTTTGTGAGGCAGTCTTATTTAACTAACATTTCAAGTGATAATGATACCACTTTTTTATAACTATGAAGTTCACTCTCAACACTAATATTCTTACTCTTGTGACAGTAGGAAGCGGCAAGATTCTTGAACTGCCAGTAAAAGCTGAATATATCTTGCTATTTACTTGAAACAGGCTGTATTGGAGTGCTGTCTTGACAGTCGTCTAGTCTTCTGACAGTATTTATTTATTTATTTATAGTACTATCTATTTTTTTTCTGTGACAGTAGTTCTTGACTATAAAATCACTGTTTGAGTGTAAGTAAATCCTTGCAGTTCTTTTCTGCATTAATTTTTTCCTGGTCGTTACTTTTATGTGGGTACTAGATGGAGACTATCTGGAGAAGGACTTGGGCAGAAAGGTTTATTTTCTGGGGTAGGCAGCACTGGTCCCTTGGGAGAACTCCCTGGCAGGGTCCTTGCAGGAGTGCGTGTGGACTGCAGCTGAAACTCGGTTGGATGAGACAAAATGTTTCTCTCAGTCAGGGATGATATAAAGCTTTGAGTGACAGGGTCTCCACACAGGGTAGTAACGCGTAATGAGAGGAGACCTGTGCAATGAAATAATTGTGTGGTCCCCATCACACACACTTTAGGGCCATTATTTCAGTCAACCACTTGTCTGGTCCCATGGTGCAGTGGATAATTAGAAGCATATTTCTATGTTTACCTTAGTGTGAAAAGAATTCAGCTGATGTCCTGCGAGGAGGCTGCTTCATAATGCAAGGTCTCCACAATTAAGTGGAAAACTTGCCTTGGAAGTAGATTTGTCATGTAAACTGGAGCACTAATGTAGATGAGTTCATAGGGAAGCTAACCATGCTGTTAGGAAATGCCAGAAAGAAGCACCTCTCCCTAGATATCTAAGCCTTGGGCATGGTACATACCATGCGATCTCCACTGCTATTTGATTCACTGGGGGCAATGAAGGTCAGATTCTTGGCATCCTAATAGTTTTGCTCCTACAAATTTCCAGTTAACAAATAATATGAAGTTGCATTTTGTATCTGAATGTAATTTATTCTCAGATTTTATTGAACATTATTATATTTATGTTAGTAATGATTTTTCATTCTTCCAAAGAAATATTTTTCAGTTCAAGTTCCCTAGTTTCTTAATGACAGTACTTGGAATTGCTGAAGTACAAATGCCATCCAGATGTGAAGCCTTTTAAAATGATACTTAATAAGAAGCTTTCTGGAATAAAAGATGGTTTTCCTTTTGGAGAATGTTGAAATTTTAAACATATCTGTTAAGGAAAATTTATTCTTTGAAAAAAAATAGAAAACTGAATAACTCTGAATGAATTTAGGGAATTATTAAATTAACACTTGCAAAAGGTTCTTTATTCAATGTATTTCTGTAACTTTTTCTGATGAGTGCTGCTACTGAACAGGAAGATTCTGTGAGTGTTTGATTTTCTGTTGTTTTTGCATTTTTTGGTATTTCTTTTTTATTACTCCACTGTAAGCTATCTTTGGGCAATTGCAACTGCAAATTGTCTTTTTAAAGACAAGTTTCATTCTGATATAAGAAATAAACTTTTTAAGCAAGAACAAACATTCACTGGAATGACCCCCCAGGAGCATGGTGGAGTCCCTGTGACTGGAGGTTTTCAAGGTAAGACTGGACAGGGTGATGAATAGTCTCATTTTAAGGTTCCCTTTCCTACAAAAGTTTGGCCTGGAGGATTTCTTGAAGTCCCTTCTAACCTGAGCTGTTCTATGGTTCTAAAGTTTACTGTCAGTTATTTTGTAATTGATTTAATGGAAGCTCTGTGTGTTCTGTATTTGCTTGAGTAGCAGTTATCTAGAGTTCAAAATTTTCCATCAGACTTAAACAGTAGGAATTAATGCATATAAAACTTACGTAGGCTTAGACAGTTTTGTAGTTACAAACACTTTCACTGAGCAATCGGTGTATTTTTCTCAAGTGTAAATCTTTATTTTCTCGCTCCTTACACTGAGTAATAGCTGTGTCCTCCTCTTGCTCCCTCGTGTAGCTTAGTCATCCAGGATGGCTCTCTGAGCTCGGCCTCTCTGCAAGGTGAATGTTTCAAAGAGCTGTTGGTGGCTATTAATGTATGGTCTGGGAAGTCATAATTTGTGGTGGCTTTTAACTGTCTGTTTTGAGGTTGTTTGTTTTTTGTAAAATATTTACCCATTTTTCAGATATATCATATTTGAAGAATATGAGGAAGGCAAAAAGCCTTTTGTTGTGACAGTGTTTTAGTGGAGAGCAGATGTAATTTTTCTTAACTTCTACACATTAACTTCTTCCAGCTATTAATCTTTCTTCATGAGAAGTTTCTCTCAGATGTGTAAAACTGCTTCCACTATTTTGTGCTGTTTTAAATCATGCTGAGTAATTAGGATATAAAATGGTTGTTCCTCTGTCACCGCGACCTAGGCAGTAAAAAACCAGTGTTTACTTGCCATTTGTTCTGTCAGGATAATGCATTTTTCAAGAAAGAAATGGAACTGGAGAATGAAAAAGAGTTCAAACAAGGCTACCAGAAGTGTTTCAGAGCTCTGTCTTCACTACAAAACCAGCATGGCTTATTTTAGGAGAGTTAGGAAGCAACTTAGAGGTGATATTTAAAAAGTATATTTAGTATGTGTCCTTTTCCCTTACCGTACTCTAATCTTAATGCACAATTGCTTCAATTGATTGTGGCTATTTTGCATCTTGTGAAGGCCTTTTGTGGGAAAAAGGAAAGACAGTAGCTCCTCTTGTTTCTATCTTCTGATATGTGAATGATTATCTGATAAAATATTAGAAAACATAGGACAAAATAATTTCAAAAATTAAACCTTAACACAAGTATAAGGTAAACCTAATTGGGATTCTGAGTTTTTGCCTGAAGATCAAATGAAGGGAGGTGATGAAAAGGACTTTCAAACCAGCAATGAATGCACAGAGCAGACATCTAAAAGGATAATGTCACAAATATGTGAAATCTGTCTTTAAAATATGAAGTCTAGTATGTGTTTCCTAAAAGTTTTGTCTTGTAAGTATTGTTGCTGGCTTCTTTTTTACTGCTCCCTCCTTCCACTATTCATAGTCCAAATTGCCTAGAATGGTACCTAAAACCTAGACCTGAGCTCTATCACATGCAGCATATTTCTACTACTCAACAACAACAGTTCAAAGGGTTTCGGTCACAGACTTTCTGGGCCCAATCTGAAACTAACCAGAATTGTCAGCTTCTGAGAGTGGAATGATTAATTTTTGTGCCTATGTGAAAGGGAAAGTTTCTTATTCCTGAATATATTGGTGAGTTGAGATTGTAGGGGTTTTCATGCATAAGAAGGTCTGTGTTTTTCATTATTTCGGGCGAGCTTTGGTATTTCATAGCTAATGCTATTTTTAATCAATTTCTAGTCAGAGATTCTTCTTTTCTCTTTCCTAGAAACACTGAAATGTAATATTTCTAAATTTTAGCATTCTCCCTGTGTGCTACAGTTGCTCAGTGACATTATCAAGTTAGCAGCCAAGGGTTCCTGAGGTTCTGAGTCACAGTTCTGCTGTTGGGTGCCAAAACCCTTACTAGACTTCCCAAGCATGCCTGATTGCAAGCTGAGGCTCCCGGGACTTCTAGACTGCCAACTCTGGGACAGAAACTCTGGCATAACTTTCTTTCCTGTATCTGGCAAACCGTGGGTGCTGGTGTTCTCTGCTAGACACACCTGGCACACTTTTCCACAACCCATAAATCCCAGTTTTGAATATCCCATGGCATGAACAATCTGCTTGGTATTTATGCCCTACATCTACAGATTTCTTTATTTCACCTGCAGCCTTTCGTGTGAAGAATTTTGTAGAATGTCTTGGAGGAAGTCTTCTGGCGGGAGAAGACCTATGTCCTCATTGTTCTGCAGAAGATAATAGGTATTAGAGAGTCCTCTTCTAAATTAATGTGGTTTTTAGGATGCCAAGTATATTTTTAATTTCATAGTTAAAACATAGAACACTATTCCTGGAATTGTACAAGCATTTTTTCACAAAAAAATATCCCAAAAAATTTGGATTGAGATTTGGATTTTCGGAAAAAAAGACTGGAATAAAGTACTCATGAATATCAGTTTCATGCCCGGCTACCTCTTTTGAAAAACTCCCCCTAATAAAACAATAGTATCTGATTAATATGAATATTTTTCAAATATCAAATGTAAGGAAGCAAATTCATATATGTGAAGAAGCTCAGAAATCTGAATAAAAAAAATTTTAGCAGCTATAACTAGGAAATTGCGGGGAAAAAAAAGTTGAGGATTTCTATGATTTATTCACTTATATCATTCTGACAGTACTTGTTATTACATATCTAATATGATTTTTATGCCTTAAAAAAATCTACTATTCTGATGATCTTTCAACAAGTTTTCTGAAAGCACCCAGTATTAACTTAAGACTGATAATAAATGTTTCAGAATAACAAACATGGAATTTCAAGTAAGAGCATTATATACTATGGCTGTTTGACTAGCAGAAAAGTAAAAAAACCCTGTCTCTCATAATGGCAAATCAATAAAACAAGGTAGTTCAGGTAATGGAGATATTTGGATTTCATTTTTCAGTCAGGCTTATATTGTTATGGAGCAAAATGGCTTGAATCTAGCATCTGTCCTAGAAATTTTTCTACCCATGCACACCAGCAGTTGAAATGCCTGTGCTTGTTTCAGTGTATTTGTGGGTGGACAAAAGCTAGCAAGGAAAGTCTTCAAAGCAATGTCTGCGTTTTTTGTTTTGCTGCTGTTATATAAAAGGCCAAAATAATATTATGAGATCATCTGAGAATCTTAAATATGCAAATATGGGTAACTGTTACCTAACACTTGCTGTTTATTTTCCTGTGCTCACTTGTTAGATTCAGGAGGATTTTATTTTGTAGAAGAACACCAATTTCTAGGTGTTTGCTATAAGCGGCACATTTAGATTCTGTGTATTTTTAATAAAATAATGCAAATGTGAGTTTGTGCATTTCTTTAGCTCAGTGGACCTCATTACTCTTATATTTACTTGATTAAATAAAACATTGAGTACTCCATAAATTTTGCCTATAACCCAATATGTCAGTGGGGCTTCTGGCATCACAAGTCAGTCAGGTAATTTATCCTGGTGATATCAAAACCCAGACAATAAAAATAACATACAGAGGTGAATTTGATTAATTCAGTTTATTGAATTGCTAATTTGAAATGTTTAATTGTATCTGACTGTTATACTGCTTCAAAATATGGAACAGAAGCAGTCTTTCAGTATGTCTGGAGAGCACCTACTGCCTTGATAACAAACTGCTTGGAAGAGATGGTGTTTTCCCAGGAGTGCTACAGGAATTCAAGGGGAAAATAGCTGTATTACTACTGGTAATGTGTAACTTTTCATTTAAAATTGTCTTGGTGCCTGGGATTAGAGGATGGTAAACACAGTGCCAGTGTTTAGAAAGGACTTGATATGAAATTTAAAGAACTGAAAGCCTGTATGTCTCTGTTCCATATAATAGAGTAGAAATTACTTTAGAATAGACTTTGTGAACTGATGGATAAATATGATATAGATACAGAAGATACACTTGGGAAGTGTCAGCATGGCTTTTGTGAAAAGTAGTCTGGCATAACCATTGTTTTGGAGTTCTCTGAAGGATTTGGTTCATCGTTGATGAAGGTGACCTGAGTGATGTGCTGCACTTGGACATCCCATACCTAGTGACAAAATCTGGTTTCATATACCAGATGCTTGCTTTTATGAAACCAGGCAGTCAAGACCCAAGATGGAACATCTTTCCTTTGATAAAAAATTGGTGGAAAGCCAAAAACTGAGGATAGTAATAAATTATTTGGTTTAGTGATGGAAGGAGGGAGAGAAGACTTACAGGGGTTTGGTCTGCATTCTGAGCTGTTCAGTATATTTTTAAGTGACCTGAAAAAGGAGACAGTGTAATGGCAAGTTATTATGGGAATAGGGCTATGGCTAACTGTGAGGAATGGCAGAGGTGTGTTAAAGACTGATTAAAGAAAAGGCAGCTAAAATTCAATTAGATAAACATTGGAATCTCTTTTCTTCCATTAATTCATATGTTACATGATGGTTTCCGAGTTGGTCCTTGCTATACAAGAAGTTACTGTCTAACAAGGACAAACGCCAATCTGTCGTTACAGATATAGTCATGGAAACATTGACTTAATGCTAAATAGCAGTCAAAGAAGGAAATAAAATGCTAGTAGTCATTAGGAAGAGAATGGAGAGCAAAGCAGAACATCAGTGCAGTGTTGCAGAAATCCATGGTTTGTCAGCATTCTGAATTCTGTGCAGGTTTCTGCTCTTCTCAACATGATGGGGAAAGAGTGGAGAAAATTCAAAATGAATCAGGGTAGCAACTGAAAAACCTTTCTTATCAGGAAGCTTGTTGCTTGTGCATTCCATAAGATGAAACCACAATATTTCACCCAGTGTTTAGTTTCTTACAAATAGGAATTTAAACTACTGCTTCCAAAATATGCATAGTTTGATAGAATTTGCAATATGAATCCAATTAATGTTGTTTTCCAAGCAGTTTTTCAGGATGCAGCTGAATCAGAGCTTAATGACATCAGCTGGCTAGGTTCCTGTGAACGGCAGTGGGCCTGGAATCAGGCATCCCAGAGCAAATTAAGAGAGGGTTTGCATTCTTACATAACAAAGCAGCAAAAAATAAGCATTGTGCAGTTTTGCCAAATGTCCATTGTATGCTCCCTCCCTTAAAAACAGTTCTTTATGCCTGCATCCCAATTTATAAGAGAGGGAAAATGGCCTTTTTAAAAACCTTCATCACTCTTCAGGTTGTTCTTATTATCACCAATATCTGGGTAAGATATTCTGGGAGATTCCAATAGTGAAATATGTAATAAAGAATAAGATTGAGAAGGTTTTCTGCTATCTCTTTGTGTAAGAAAACATGCAGCATCTTGAAATGCATAAAGAGATATATTACACAACACTATTTATGTTAAATCAGTGCTAGTTACCATAAAGTTTTTGCAAATCTCAGCTATTCTTTGTGTTATCATTTGTGAATAGGGTAGTTTCTCCATTTTTCTATTATTTGCAATTTAAATTTGTATTTCAATCACTGGCAGGAGATATTATTTTTCATAAGTATAAGCAGATGCCTTCTCTTGCTTTTGGCAACTTTAATGTGAGGGGAAAAAAAAAAAGAAGATGATTTACTAATTAATGCTTTTGCCTGCTGAGGCTCCTTACCTTAAGCAAGCCCTGTTTGTCACAGTTGCGTAGCAAGCGTTTTGTCCTGAGGACTAATTGGCAGGCTAGATGGACTGTGACATTCAAAAATATGGAACAGAATTCAAGAAAGTAGAATGCAGCCAGAATTTTAGACACTTCTGTGCATTTAATATGAGGTAATCTCAGTGGTTTTTCATACTGTTTACAGCTTCTGGGTATTTTAAATTGCGATGAATTCTGCAGGGCTTTTAAAAAATTTTTTTCCTTTTCTTTTTCCCCTTAGAGTAAGAATCTGATTTAAAAGCAAACCATTTCTTTTGGAAACTACTTAACATTTTTTTGAAATGGTGGTATAGTGATGGAAAATCAGTTGCGGTTTCAATATACTCACCCTTGAATGTTGTACTACATTTGGGGTATTTTTTTTCCTCTTCTTCTTTTAGTTTACTGAGAAATTTTATAACTGCCTGTAGTGGGTTGATGCTGGCTGGGTGCCAGGTACCCATCAAAGCCACTCACTCCCCTCCACAGCTGGACAGGGGAGACAAAATATAATGAAGGGTTCGTGAGTTGAGATAAGGACCAGGAGAGATTGATCATCAAATACTGTCATGGGCAAAACAGGCTAGAAGTACAGATATTAGCTGAATTTATTGCTAACAAAATCAGAGCAGGGAAAGGAGACCTTAAAAAACACCTTCCCCAACCCCTCCCTCAAAAAACACCTTCTCCTTACCCCTCCCTCCTTCTGAGACCTACATCCTCCCCCAGTGGCACAAGGAGATGGAATGGGGGTTATAATCAGTTCATCGGCCGTGGTTTCTGCTGCCACTCAGGCAGAGGAGTCGTTCCCCTGCTGCAGCGTGGGGGTCCTCCCACAGGAGACAGTTCTCTGTGAACTTCTCCAGCGTGGCTCCATCTCATGAGCAGCAGCTCTCTGCAAACTGCTGCGGTGTGAGTCCCTCCCATGGGCACAGGGTCCTCCCAAAACTTCTGCTCCGTGGGTCACTTTTCCACGGGGTGCAGTCCTCCAAGGACAGGCTGCTCCAGCCTGGAAGCAGGGGCCCTCTCTCTCCAACAGGCCTCCCACCAGATCACAGCCTCCTCCAGGCATGACCTGCTCTGGCATGGGCCCCAGGCTGCAGGTGGATCCCTGCATCCCTCTAGACCTCCATGGGCTGCAGGGGCACAGCTGCTTCACCATGGTCTTCCCTGTGGCCTGCAGAGACATCTCAGCTCCAGTGCCTGCTTCTCCTTCCACATTGGCCTTGGTGTCTACAGGGGTTTTTTTCTCTCATGTTCTCACTCCTCTCTCTGGCTGCAATTACAGCTGTGTAACAACTTTTTTCCCCCTTCTTCTTAAATATGTTAACACAGAGGTGTTACCACCATTTCTAATTGGCCCAGCCTTAACCAGTGGCACGTCCATCTTTGGGGCTACCAGGGGCTGGCTCTGCTGGACATGGAAGAAGCCTCTGTCTGCTCCTCATAGAAGCCACCCCTGCAGCCTCCCCCGCTACCGAAGCTTGACCATGCAAACCCAATACGTTAACTGATACAGGACTATATCAGTTTAAGAAGTGCACATTATTTTACATAGTTTCCAGAGCAACTTATTGGGGAAACTTCTCTGGGATAGCTAGATTCTGCAGGTCATCACATGTTCCTGCCTAGTATGGAGACTGTGAACTGAAGCTGGCATTAATCTTAGTCCATGTAGCTGAAGTTCAGATGTTACTGGTATTATAAATACTCTGCTCCCACTGACTGCATTGTGACTACTGATGTCATTCAAAAGAATTGAACCTTATTTAATATTTGCTTAAAATTGTGCATTCCTTTTGCTTTATCTAGACTTGTCCTGCCACTCCCTCCTTCCTTCATTTTCCATAGGTTTTAAATCTTTTCTTGTCTGCTGTGTACGCTGTTCAGAATTAAAACTCCTGATTGCTTGGATTGTGACAGTGCCTGTAAGGCTCAGTCAGGACCTGCACTGTTGTGCTGTGTGTGACAGAAGAGCATGCTGTTTTTTCCCTTTGGGAATCCTCTGACAGTTGATCCTGGAGATTACTTATCCCAGGAACTGTAGGTTAGGCACACATCTGACAGTTTTCCTGTATGCTGCAATCCTGTTCTGTTTTGTGATAGCACATTAATGACCAAGGAATATGAGCCCAGAATACTTTGCTTTGCCTTTGATGGTGATATCGAGATCAAGTTTAATCCCTGGTAAAGTAAATTTGAATTTGGAAAGAACAAATTTGGTGTTCTTTGTCCTTTAAGAAAACTGAGAAAAAAACACCAAAACCCAAAGCAAACCAAATAAACCTGTTGTGCTAAGAATCCACAAGCCATGAATGGAGAAGGGATAGTTTGCTCAAGTGGGGCATAGACATTAAATTACTTGTACTCCCTCCAAACTTGGGTCTTCTCTTTTCAGAATACTCCTAGTGAATGCACTGAAACAAATCTTTTATGGAATAGTTGCAAGTTAATGCAACGGTTGGCATAAAACTTGCTAGTAAAAGTGTAGCCATGCTTCTTGTTTGCGTTTTCCTATGCTGTTGGCATATTTTGTTAGAGTATAATCAGTCCTTTTTATCCACAGATGCTAGCCCTTTCAGTGTTTCTAGTAATTAGAGAGTAAGTCTCTAAATTTACCTCATCAATGTCAAACAACATTGAATACCTATTGAGCTCTTAACATTATGTCTGTAAAACCTGCAATTGGTGACTTTTAGGAACTATATGGGTTTTACTGTGTTTCTAAGTATTTAATTATTTGATCCTTGTTTAGAGGCAGTTGTAATTAGTTGCCCTGAATGACAAATTAAAATAATATAAATCAGGAATAGACCTCAGATGAAACTATTGTTTTAAAAAATAAAAAATTTGCTTAAAATTTGAAGTATAGGTGACATATTCACAAGAAGGGAAAAATTTAATGCTTAGTAAAAAGACAGGTTTTCAGTTACTAGTAAGTGCTGGTATAGTTAATTTTTGCAAAATTTTATTTGTGGAACTGTAGTTTAGCTGGCTATTATGCCTTGTTGCTTTGAAAACCAGCATTGCTAACACAAATTGTGTCAGCATACTTACCAAGCCTGCCTTATTTAGCAGGGATAACTCATACCCTAATCTGTAGCTGTGATTTTGTGAAGTAACAGGTGCATGACAGAAACGATGTAGCATTAGACAGAAGTAAGAAGTGGGCCAAATTTGAAAAGTTTCCTTAGATTTATATCTCCTCAAAACAGTATTTTAAAGCATTATATGGGATCCTGGCATACCTCACATGCCTGTGTGCTTCAGCATCTGGAAGGCTGGGAATTCAACAAAGCCCTGTGTTACAGACTGCAATGAAGACTGCTACAGATTTGTGGACATAGCTTTTTAGTTTTCTTGGCTATTTAAGGGCTGTTTAGGTAATAAAGGATTTTGCTGTGCTTTAATATATTTTAATTTTCGAATTTTTTTCTCCTACCAATTTCCAGTCTGTTATTGCACCACTGCAATGAAAGGATTTTGAGATATGTGACTTTCTTTTAGGTTGACTTGGATGATAGGTTTGTGTGCATTAACAGTAAATGAATATATTGCATATGTAATATTTGAATTCTCCACTACCCATGCCTTTGGTTTGGAGTTTTTTTGTGGTTTTCCTACTTACATTAGTTGGGAAATATGAAACTGTATTTGTTCAAGGTCCTAAATTCCTCTCAGACAATATTCAAAGTGTGTACAGTAAAACAAAATCAGCTTCGTATTTTATTCTCCTCTGGGCTTTGAATTGTAGTGATTTTAAAATGTAATAAACCTTAGCAAAATCTACCAGGATCCATGGAAATATCAGTGACTTTTTGATCATCAGGCCTCTTGAACACTGTTTGTGAGGTACGGGAATTTGCATATGGCAAACAAATGTTGTTCATCTGGCCTATAACTGTGATGCATCTGCTTTATCGTCAATATCCATAGCATGGAGTGCAAAAAACTGAGTATTCAAGGTCTAGAAGGCTTGATTTGTGTATTTAAACAGGGGTTTAACCCAGCTGAAGGCAAAGGGGCTATTGATAGGGCTAACAACGAGGTATGTGCTAAAGTCAATTTACAAAATATTTAGAAATATCCTTGTATGTTTTTTATTGGATCAAAGTCAAAAATCTTTGGTTCAGAGAAAAGAAGTCTTGTTTGTGTTTTTTTACTAACTACTAAAATTAGAAAGACTTGGATTTTGGAATGTGTTTTACCCATACGTTTGATAACAATTTTTAATTAGTTGAAAGAAGGGGTAATATATTAGTTTATTTTTATTTGTGTTCTTGGTAGGAAATATTTGACACTGTTCCTTCTTTTTGTTTTATCCCTTTTCCTCTTGAACCCCACCAGGTTCCCTTCTGATATAAAAGACTTTTTTTTTATTAATTCCTTCATTAACTGCTGACTTTAGTGGGGCTGTCTTGGGTGATCTGAAGTTTGCTTCTTTCAGACACTTCCATTTTTTCTGAGAAAAGTTATGAAACTGTGAAAGGCTTCTACTCATCCAGGATAGGATACAGATGAAGAAAATCCTCTGCACAATTTTATGGGAAGACTTTTTATAGAAGAATGAGAAATTATATGTCTTAAAAAATTATTCAAAAGACAGATATAGCAAGTGCTTATATTATCTTAGAGATTACCTTGAATGCTTCTGTAGAATTTCAGTATGTTCTAACTGGAAGTTATATTTAGTACTTTAGCATTTTCAGTGTCATTTAAAACATTAATAAATTTGGAAACTGTATCAATTGCTTCCCAGAAATTGCAGAATTACTCTTTCAATTGAGGTTTCCACGTACATAATGTTCTGAGACTAAACATCAGTATTTACTGATAATAAACCTGATAAGAGGCAACTTCAGTAGGCAGATGAGAGGAATAATGACATAATAGTGCTAGAGGTAAATGACTTAATGAAAATAATTTTTCAAGAACACCTTTGTTCCATTTGAAAAATGTGATTCATTCAAATAAAAAACCAGTTAAGTTACCAACCAGAGATCGTATCAGACTTTTTTTATCTGTAGTGTTTTGCAAAAGGCAAATGGCATCTGATGATTACAGTGGCAAGATTGCTTTTTTCTTTAAGACAATTTCTTCTGAAGCCATGCAGAATTTAGTTAAGAATGTTTTTCCACCTTGTTGCCAGGAAATCTTAAATGACATGAATGGTTAATAGAAATGACATTTTGTTTCTAAACCTTCTACTTCTGCATTACATGTTTACATGTTTTGAAGGGATTTTTACCTCTGAATAGCGTAGCACTTTTTTCATCACTGCATTCAGTGTTATTGAGTTTGCATTTTTATTTTTTGTTTTCGTAAATTGGAGTTTTATTTCTGATCCTTGAAGGGCTTGCTCTGAGTTTCAAATCAACAGCAAATGCTATGTGACTATGTTTTCTCTATCATCCTTTGAATACTGAAAATAACATTAGCTAATATAGTAGAGTCCTCTGCAGGAAGATCCCAGGCAGATTTCCAGGCAAGGACTAATTCTTGATAGTTGGATAGTTATATATCTTTCCTTCAGTAATTTGACTCTACTTGTTTATGAGATACTGTGACTTTACAAAAAGGGATACCAGGAATCCTGAATTTTTTCAGGAAATCTAGTCCTTCCCAAAAATGTAGAAACAGGACCAAAAATAAGCTTAGGCCAACCCTAATAATTTTTTTTTTCTAAAACCTTCTTTTTGGAGATGCTTTGCAGACTCTCTTGATAGTCTTTCAGTGCTTAACTGTTCTTTCCTAATCATTCTTATTTTCATACCTGGTTAATTCCAAAGATGTTACTTTTTGGACATCAAAACACAGTTGCATAGGCAGCATCGTAAACTTGCTGAAGCCTGGTATCTAATATTTCCTCCTTCTTTGTTAAGAATCATCTTATATAAAATGAAATGTGGAAACATGGATTAGTTTAATTGTTGGGGTGGTGGGGTGCAGAGGGAGGGTGTTCTCATCACCCACATTCTGAACATCTTGTTATCTTGTACACACCTCTAAAATTGTTTAGCATTGGCCAGTATTTTCCTGAGTGCCTCAGTCAGATCGTCTCGCCTGTAAGTTTGTCTACAGGTTGCTCCCTCTGACTTTAAAATATTGTATTTGCATTTCACAAATCCTTTGGGATTTCATCGGTCTTCCTTGAAGTATCAAAAAGACATTCCTTTAGCTGATTCTTAAAATACTCTAGATGAATTGATCATTTCTGCTGAATGAAATATGTTTAACCTCTCTAAATGTATTTAGCTTTCTGCTTCTGACCTGTGCTTCTGCAGGCAACTGTTCTTATGTTCTGGTGGAAGTGAGTACACAGTGTTAAACAAAGGTGAGGTGCAGATGCAGAACAGGGATGTGGCTGTTGCTTGGCCTGCAGGACATGAATGACTGGTTCTACTGGTGTTCTTCACCTAAATTGGAGATTTTTGAGATGCGGCACAATGTTTCAAAATCTGGTTTTTATATATTACAGATTTCTTTTGACTGTCTTTAGAATTGTTTAACTTCCTGTGCAATACAGCAACTACATTTCACTGAAGTAGGAAGAAATACATGGGGCAAGTTTCAATCTCAATAGCCCTATACAATTATCACTCCATAGCGCCAATACTCTAAAATTCAAAGTAAATAAGTAGTTGCAAGACTGCCTGCTCAATTTTTGCCTTGAATGCTGCCCTTCTTCAGTCCCAGAATCAGATGCTTTTATTGAAGCAATTGACTGTGAAATAGCTAATAAATAATTGCTATTTGTTTATGTAAATAACTGTGGAACCCCAAAGATGTGGAAAAGCATTTCACACTTCTCAGGATGTGGAACTGTATTTAGAGACAAAGCCTAAACCAATTCAGAGATGCCCATGTTAACAAATGTAATTCTTGAGTTTAATATATTCTTTCTGAATGTTCATTTTGTGACTCTATGGGTAACAGCATCTTGTACTGTTTTTGGTAACACAGATTCTGTAGTCTTTAAGACATCTAACCCTGAAACACATCCTAAAACTGAGACTAGCAGGTGATGCAGACAGATATTCTGCCAGTTCAACTGTTATTAATTATATGGACTAAATCAGTACACCTCAAGATAAATCCATGGTTAATCAAAACCATAAAAATCCTTTGCAGTTTTTCCTTCCCTTATCTCAGAAAGCTTGTCTTTAAAGCTGAAAAAGATTCAAAGATAGATGACAAATATGCTTAAAAGTATGGAATGAATTACCTTCTATCAGCCCACTGTTAAATTTTGCTGAAGTGGTTTTCCACTACTTCTTTGTCATGATGAGAATTTCTGCTCATGAATTTCAGAACAGCAGAGCTTATTGGTTACAGCAAGAGCAGATCAAATGCCAGCACTTTGTTTCCATTGTTCAGACTGTGATGTCGAAGTGTAATGTATTAGAAGCACTAACCCTTCTTGTGGGGTAAGTTATGACTTTTCTTGGCCCTAGATAAGAAATAGTAGCATTTTTGTTTAGTGTGAAAACAAACTTATCTATAAAGATAGTGTTAAAAATCTGCTTTCTAGAATGCTGGTGTTAAAAAAAAAATCTAGTGTACCCATCTGCCTAGAATGTGTCTCATGCTTACTTTAGAATGAGAATGAAATTCAGAATACCTCTCCAGTACCTTCTGTTGGAAACGCACTTCACTTTAATTTACTTATTGGAATAATATGACCTGGAGGTATTAGAATTTTTCTCCTTTCTGAAAAAACAATCCCCCCAGAAACCAACAAAAAACCAACAAAACAAAACTATTGATTTTTACAGATTAGATTCAAGAAGTTTTTATTCATTGCTTTCTTTAAAGAATTTTACAAGTCAACAGAGATTAAGAGTAGGGAAGTACTCGTAGTGATGTAAACCTGTAGTTCTTTCTATCACAGATGCACATTTTATTTAAAAATTCCTCAAGTGGCAACAGAATGAAAAATGCAGTTTTAATGGGAAAGAAATAACAATGGAAATAATTATATAGTAATTATATAAACAGATTCTGTACTGTGTATTTTCGTGCAGGAAATACAAAGATGCATAGGTGGTGACGTAGTTCATGAGGCATTATGTAGGAGGAAAAACTATGTTCTTAGAACTAAGAAATATGTGAAAATTCATTTGGCTGTGCTTTTACCGGGGATAGTGCCACATGTAAAAATTGCAGTAGTAAGCATATTTGATCATGTGTAAAAATTGTTTTCTGTTTCACGCATTTTTTCAAAAATACAGTTGATTTGTCTCTACTGTGTCCATACTGAAGTATTCTTTGAATACCAGTCTGTGCTCAGGGGTTGGAGAGCTTTAGGCATTGTGAAGAAAGTCCTTAACATAAACTCAAGAACAATCCTATGAGAACATGGGCCAGGGTGAGCATACCAAGTGTGGCCTTGTCACTGCCACACGTTCCATCTTACCGTACGCCATCTATACCCAAGCCCCTGACTTGTCCCTCAAGATACAGCTTGAAAATCTTATATCCCTAGCTAATATTTATTTAGGATTAACTAAAACCTGGAAATAAAACTTTGTTGGATCACAAATTATGTGGCAAGGTGATGAATGCTCAAAATATTTAACAAATTCTAGTGTGAAATTAATCTTCAAACTGGTGCTTGTACAATAAGCAAGTAAATACGGCAATTGATCAATAGAAAAGAAAATTAAGTTAGGTAATTAGAGTGGACTTTAAGAATTACCTCAATTTTCCTGATTGTCATGCAAAAAACAAAACTAAACTGGTCAGGATAGATTTAGAGAGTACATGAGCTACTATGGTAGAGTTTGTATTAACAGAGTCACAGACTTTGTCTGATGGATAAAACTACTTTTAAAATAAGTGCTGTAGAAGTGTTAGCCATTGAAAAATTGAACTCACTTTTTCTTTAGGCAATTTAATACCTCCCACGTTGAGTGTAAGGAGTTTATCTACCAACATAATCTTAAAAGATTATGTTTGAAAGGAGATATAATTTGCACACAAATACTCAGCTTTCTTAACAGATGTTTAGTGGAAGAGAAAGATGCTACCTGTATGACAGAATAATTTGTATGATACTAATTGGAGGCTTAATTTTGCCAGACAAACAAAAGGATGCTCAGAAAATGTGGAGAAAGTTGGATCTGAGGGACAGCTGTGCTTGCACGCTGGAAGAATCTTCACAGATGTGAATTTATGAAAGCCGGTTTCATGGCAGCAAACCAAAGATGCTATGACTCATACAAATTGAAATCTGCTCTACTTATTCATCACTTTAACAGGTTTTTTTTTGGACATGTGCATTACTTAACGAAAACATGGACTATATCTGGTTACAGGGAGTTATTGCAGCTTTTTCTGAAAAAATGCTGCCTATTTTGCCATAGAAATGCAAGACTAGAGTGGGTTATTGAAATTTTAAAATCTGTAGAATATAAAAAAAGTTTTTAGAGAGCAGTTACTTTTCATAATGCACTACAAATTCTTTTTTAATATCAAGCACCAGCTGGAAAACACAGTATTAGTATATACTCAAACCTCCCATCTGAATATTCAGATGATCTGTGATTATGTAACTGGACCATGCTGCAATCTACCTGTTAAAAAAATTCTCTTAAATTTCATTATGGTTTTAAAATGTGCCTATTTGAGCTTGCAAATATGTTGAAAAGTACTTGAAAATCATGGAATTATAGAATAATATGGCTTCTGACTTCCTGCTTAACAGTTTATTTTACTGGGCAGTGGTGGACCTCAGCTGTCTTGTGGCAGAGGATTGATGCAGCACTTTGTAAGTTACATTAAAAAAGAAAAAAAAAGGTTGTATCAGTATATTGCTGCATAGACACATTTATTAGGGGTCTGCATCAGTCATTTTAAATAGCTTCCCAATTTGATTATGCATCTAATTCCCTAGTCTTGGAATATAACCCATTAAAGTCCTCAATCCAAATATCTGCAGACTCCAGTAAAGTTACATTTGATTTTGGTGCCAGTCAGTTCTGAAAAAACCTCAGCCATATCTCATTTACATGTCCTTGTATTTTAGGTAAAAGCTAAATAGTGTAAGTTGCTTCTATTTTTAAAATTCTTACAGTGTTCAAGCTCTAATAAACTGCCATCCTGTTTTCGACTAAAAGAATCACATTTTGAGAATATTACATATTTTATTGGCTTCCCTTTATACATTTTTTTTCTACTAATTTTGAACTCAGACTTTTCCGATCTTCCCCTTGCCCTTGCAAAAAGATCAGTTCTGTTTAGTTTGTTCTTATCAGGTGTAAGGGACTAAACTTGTGTGATTTCCTAGCAGTGCAAATGTTTATTAACATATTCTATTCAAACATGGTAGCTAGAGGAAAAAGCTGTAGGAACTGCCATCCCCCAGCCTTATAAAGCAGTGTCACCTCCATATGTTAGTTTTATTGATGAGGAAGTTTTCTTCATTGTCTGGAGCTTCGTGAGTATTGAGTGGCCAGCACAGAGAATGAATAATAGCTACGCTATGCCTTTTTCTCAAATTAGTTTCTTATATTAGCCACGGGTTCTCCTAAACTTTGCAAGAATTTAATGTTAGGAACGTTACCATTGGGTAGAACGGGCTGAAATTGTCCCTCGGATGTAGGAACTAATAAGAGTGGATGAAAGGGCACAAAAATAACAAATATATGATATTAACTTCATAACCTTGATGTTTTTTGGAAACCAGCTACAACTTCTCTCCCTCGCTGTCAAAGTTACGAGTAGCAGTGTAAAGCAGTTCCTCCACTCTTTTCCTTGGTCTCTGAAGTGGCGCTGCTGTTCTCTACTACCAGTAAAGTCTCTTATGGTTTCCCACTGGCTGGAGGGCAGAACTGGGACATACCTTTGGCTCTCAAGCTAGCATTCACTTTTAAAATTAACCCATCTTCTTTGAAGTAATTGCTGGTATTTAGCTCCCATGACTTATCTTTCGTCCTTTATCCCTGTGTGTCTGTGGCGCTATAGGCCATCATTCTTGATCGTCTTCTTCAGTGATAAAGCCACAGAACAATTTTGCTTGTGGTATGATTTTAACTACAATTAGTATGCCAAATTGATAATGTTTTTCTATTTGAAACTAAATCTTCTCATGTCCAAACTAAATCTGTTTTTCTAACCTACATGTTCTAAACTGGAACAGCTGAACTAAGCTGGAAGTTTAACTAGGAAACATTTTTCTTCTAAGCCTTTAAAAAAAATTTATTGGCTTCTGGAGACCTCAGGCTGACAAATACAAACATCTTCAGTTCAGACTGAGTGAATCTGGCCATGTCTTCTTGCACAATATTTCCTTTATTACTTTTCCTTTCCAGCTGTGCAGCACTAATCCAGACTTTGCCAAATTATTTCTGTTACTAAAATACTTTCCCCTCTATTTTGGAAAAGTGCAGTCTAGTCCTATTCAACTTTCCAAATGCTTGTTAACATTCTGCCTGTTACTTTCACTATGGATATTTTTTTCCATTTACTTATCAGTGTATGTTCTTCAAATGTCTCAGATTTACAAACCCTTTTTTCTCCAAGTTTCAAAGTAATTTAAATTGGGGTCTTTCCTTCACAGCAAGGTGTTGCTACATTTTCCTGGCTGGTTAGTGGTGACAGGTCTTGTTCCACTTTTAATAAATTTCAAAATGAGTGCTTGTTTCGAAGAACTTGTTTAATGCTCAGTTAATACTTGAGCGCTCAGATTCCCAGCATCATCTTTAGCTTTTTATGCACTGTTTTGCCTGTGCTTATCTACTCATTTAACATCTGTGAGGTCTCTTCCTTTGATGCTGTGTCATTCTGGGTTTTTCACTTAGGTACTAACTCAAAACTACCGTGGGTCTGTAATTTTGTCTTGCTTAGGGTGTTCAGTTTGAAATATGCACTGAATTTTTCTAAAGAGATAGTTTTCCTTATTTTATAGTATTCCAAACACATTCTGAAAACTAGATTTTCTACTATTTAATATTTTTACACCAAAAAATGCTAATTGATAAAGATTGTCATATCATGGGCTGTCTTGAGTAGTAGATTTAATCATTTAACTAGAAATAACAAGTATCATTCACAGGATTTGAAAATGTATTAACGTCCATGTTATACAAGTTTGCATGGGTAGAAGTCTGATTATTTTCTTTTTGCTCTGATTGCTGTTGAAGCAGAAATAAAAGTCTTGGACAAGAACAGGAAAAGGTGCATATCCACAATGATGGATACTGTCTTATCAAGTAGTTTAGCAGTAGTAGTAGTAGTCTTATCAACTACTTATTAGCAATAGTTTTCTGGCTCTTGACAAACAAGAAATGTATTTTCCAAGTCAATAGTTATCATTAGACATAGAGATAACATTAGAAGTTCAGATAAGTATGATGAAAACATAAAGGTGATTGAGTGCAACTGTTGTTTGTACTCCTCACTGCCACAGGCTAATTCCTGACTGTAGCAATTTTTAGGCAGGTTCCACTCATGAAATTTTATTCATGAATAAAGTAAGGTGAAACATAGCATTCTAGAAAGAAATATTAAACTTCAGGAGAAAGAAAAAGAAATACAGTTAGTTTATTGACAAGAAACTGAAGAGATCTGTAAACACTGCAGTTCTCAGTCCTTTTACTGACACAGGAAAAGTGAATGGCTGTGTTTATATTTAAGCACATTACTGTAGCACAAAGTTCTGTCTTTTAATTAACCGCGTTATTTTGAAAATCAACTAGCAGAATATTGACAAAGCTTCACATCAAAATCTGCACTACAAAGTTGGTAAAGATGTTTGAACATCAGTCCAATTAAACCTAGAGCAAGTGTTAGGCTTACTGTCTCCTTTTCTGGGGATTATTCTTGACATGATCAAGCATTACTGTTTATATAAATAAACTGGCTTCTGTTCTTGTGCAACACTTGCATATTCTCAGTAGCATATACATCTCCTGGAGTTCTATTTCCGCATTTCAGTTGGAAAAATAATAATTTTTATCATTACAGCACTAATAAAAACAGTTCTAATGAGTTAGTGTAGAAGTTTCTCCATAGGTGGCATTAACAGTGACTTTGCAAGGAACTTCTCTTGGGAATGACAATGCATGATAGGAAAGGATTTCTAACACAAATTATACAAAGGTTTTGAGAGAGAGAGGGTTTAGTACACAACCCCAGAATAAAAGCTGCTGATTTTTTGCCAGATTACACAGTGATACAGAAACATTTTGCATGCATGTTATCAGACTGCAGGCATCGAAGGAGTTTAAGTTTGCTGAAATGCTGTACCAAGATCTGCTCATAGCCATTACTAATTTCTGCTGGTTTTGCCTCTGGGGTATACTCTGCAACTTTCTATAAGCTCTATGTCTCATATGAAGTGAAATTTAAGGTCTTGATATTTTCCTGATGATACAGCATCAGTGCACTTTTCAGAGTCAATCAATGCTTTTTCTCTTAAGCTTCAAGGCATTGAAAAGAAAATTTGTGTAATCACCCAAGTAACAAAGAGCTTCAGTCTCAAATAAATTGTAAGAAAGGAGACAAGGAGTCTTTATTAAATATGCAGGAAAAAAAAACCCAACAGATAAATTAGTAGCATTTTGTATGAATTAAATTTGCTTAATGAACTGGATTTCTTTTATGTTGGGAAGTAAATGAATGAATACATCTATGTTTTTCCTCCCTGATTTCTCTTGAAGTAAATTCCATCTTGCCTGCCTCAAGAAGTACTTCCCAACTGACATTTTTCAAACTTTATAATTGATCTAATGCTATTCTAGTTTAGTCCCCATGGTAACCTTTTCAAAGTCTTCAAGTGGAACAGCAGCGAGATTGAGCTATCACTGACATGGTTAAAGTTCTTCAGGCCCTTCAGCATCAGGGAAATAGCACTATATAAAAATGTTAGCAGCATGATTTGTGTTACCTTTTTTACAGAGAATGAGGACTTTGGTTTTGGACATATTCGAGGCATTGGATGTGGACAAGAGAAAATCACTACCACATTTAACATTATTTTGAAGCTTGAAGTGATTTTAAAAAATACTCTTTTTTTAGGATAAACAGCTGTGCAAGAAATAAAAACATATTTGTCGAAGCAAAAGTGCAAATTTTTTTTAGAACTCCAGCTCCTAAAACTAACAAAACTAACACTGTCTCCCATTCATTAACATCTGTTTAATGTTTTGTTACTTAGTGTTCATCAGTAAACATATTTTTCACTGTACTGTGCATTTTTAGAATGTTTACTATTGTTTAATTAGTTTTTTCTCACATCAGTGAAAAGGTGAAAGCTTAAATAATGTGTTTTACTTATTCTATAGCACACATTTCTCCCTCTAATTAGAAGGAACTATTATTTAAAACAAGCAAAGCTATTTACAAAGCATCTTAGCTTTTTCTCCAAAAATGTAACAGTTTTAACTGTAAGTTCATAATGTTCCGCTAGATAATAACACAACACTTGCAGGAATAACAAAAGGATTTAAGCTATTAGCTTTAGGCAGCACCACAGAATTTTTAATGCTACCACTTGCAAGTGTTCTAAAATTACTGAGTAGACCACTGAGGGTTTGCAGGTTTACAAGCTGGCTGCACTCAGTTGCAGTGTAAATGACCCTGTTTTGAGCAGTGCCTTGGCCTGGATGATCTCCAGAAGCCCCTTCTGATCTCAGTGGTGCTGATCTCATACAAGTGAGCAACAACCAAGTGAAGGTTCAATGTGCTAGCAAGCCTCTTTGGTCTGCTCTTCCAAGGAAAGACGTGGAAGGAGAGGCAGTGGACTAACTCTATGTTAAGGAATGTTTTGATCGTCTAGGCCTTTATGATGATGTGCTTAAGTGTCTGTTGGGTAAGACTCAGGAGGAAGGCCAGTAAGGTAGATACGATGGTCAGAGTCTGCCATAGACACTCAGCCAGGTGGACAGGCGGATGAAATGCTCTGTAAACAGCTGGGAGAAGTTTCGCAGTTGCTGGTCCTTGTTCTCTTGGGGAACTTCAGCTTACCAGATGTCTGCTGGAAACAGCACACAGCAGAGAGCAAACAGTTTAGGGCATTCCTGGAGCATGTGAGTGATAACTTCCTGACACAGTTGATGAGAGAGCCAAATAGGGAGGGCACCCTGCTGCATCTGTTGTCTGTGAACAGAGAACTGACTGGTGATGTGATGGTTGGAGGCAGTCTTGAGCACAGTGATCACAAAATGATAGATTGAGTTCTTGGAGAATTAAAGAGCAGGGTCAGCAGAAGTTGGACATCCAGAGGGCACGCTTTGGCCTCTTTAGGAGAGTGGTTGACAGAGTCCCTTGGAAGGCAGCCCTGAAGGGCAAAGGAATCCAGGAAGGCAGAACATTCTTCAAGAGGGAAATCTTAAAGGCATCGGAGCAGGCCGTCCTCTGATAATAAAAAGATGTTCCTATAAATACATTGGCAACAAAATTAGGGGTAAGGAGGATCTCCAGGAAACACAGTGACAAAGACTGAAGTGCTTAAAGCCTTCTTTACTTCACTCTTTAATAGACCGGTTGTTTTGGGGGCACCGAGGCCCCTGAGGTGGAAGACAAGGACAGGGTGCAGAATGAGGCCCCCACAATCCAGGAGGAAATGGTTCCCTGCCTGCTACACCATTTAGACCTGCACAAGTCTATGGCGCAGGATGGGATCCACCCGAGAATCCTGAGATGTGCTGGCATCCATCCTGGCAGATGTGCTCACTGAGCCACTCTCCATCACTGACCAGCAGTCCTGGCTAACTGGAGAGATGCCATTTGACTGGAAGAGACACCCATCCACAGGAAGGGTTGGAAAGAGGATTCAGGAAAGTACAGGCCTGTCTGCCTGACCTCATTGCCAGCTAAAGTCATGGAGCAGGTGAGTGCCATCGTGTGGCACATGCAGGAGAACCAGAGGATCAGGCCCAGCCAGAATGGGTTTATGAAAGGCAGGTCCTGCTCCACCAACCTGATCTCCTTCTATGAAGGGGTGACCTGCTTAGTGTAGGAGGAAAAGACTGTGGATGTTTTCTTTAGGAAGACTTTAGGATCTGGAAGTCAAGTAGGAGTTGTCAGAGGAAGAATCTGTTTCTATACTTAGAAAATCCCTTTGGAGGAGGGGTGATTTGCAGTGCCTTAGCATACTGGCATATCATCCCTAGGTTGAACTCTTAGACTGTTTGTTTTTTTATTATTGAAACTCATATTTAAAACAATGACTTTCTACCTCTTGAAAAAAGCTCCCACCCGCCCAACCAAAATAAAATGAAGTAGGCATAAGCTGGACACTGAGACAGCTCTAAGAAAAAATCTCTGTGGTTGGCATGTTATTACAGATGTGTCACAGAATCTGAGGTAATACAAGCTGGCTGCAGAGTTGTTTCTGTCTGCTAAAACAAAGTCATAAAAGGAGAAAAAGGTCCATAAATGACAAACGTTTTCTTCCTACCCTTACACTGTGCAGTTCCCCTGTGGAGTGCACCTCAATTGGGATAAAAGCAGTTACTTTATTTTGGACCTATCTTCTTTCTCTTAAGCCCAAAATTCTGTTTCATAGTCACCACACCATATCTAACCTGATTCAGACTGACAGCTCATGGAGCAGAAATCTTATCTCAGAGCTTATGTAAGTAAAACTCTTACTAAAGGTGCTTTCTGTGAATTAGGTCCAGAGTATTAGGCAAATCATAGAGGTTACTTGAGAATTTCTCTTTAAATTTGTAGTTTATTAACTACATGTTCTTTCACAAAATTAATGGGTATTCTGAGTGAATTAGATAAGAAACTAATACTAAGCAAGTGTTGCAGGCTTTTAGAAGTATTTTCTAATGGAGGCATAGAAATAAAAGTATGGAAGTCTTCACACTTTAAAGTATCAAGAAAAATGAGTATATAGTTGTCAAGAAAAAACGTGTTATTTTCTCCAAAGAAAGCAGAAGAAAGATATGTCTGGCACCAAGATGATGGCCTGTTCAGTTGCCTGCTCCGTTTTGATCAGAATATTGTGTATGAGTTTATTTAGAACTTTCTTTGCTGACACATGTTAAATATGTGCAGCTGTTCGGGTGTTCTGTGCGTTTTTTTCTTTAAAAAATCCTAACTTCAGTTCTTAGAGAGCACCCTATATGTGCTTTTGATCACAATTAAAATAACTGTACTTTCAAAAGAGGAGCGTATTGCCTTTGCTTTTAAAATGTATTTCTTGTTACTTGTACTAAACTATATTTTTTCTTAAAATGGCATTGGTGCTAGCATTTTAAAACAATTTCATTCTTTCATAGTGTGACCAAAAACCTCCCAAAGCCAAAGGAGCTGGTGGGGGAAAAGTATTTCCTTTCTTTGTTAGTGAAATGATCAGATATAATCAGACAGCTATGTACATGGTTGGGGGTTTTTTTTCTGTTTTACACATACTCTTCATATTACAGAACTGCTACTAAAAAGAAAAAGGCAGGTAATTTTGGGATTTTCCTAAATTTAGGGAATTTTTTCCCGAGCCATTAAGATTTTCTCACATTAGGATTTCTAATCCAGCCCCATGCTTGGTTGCATTTTTCTTCATTGTCTTGTTGCCTCAAACAGCTTGTAAGTAAAGACCAAAATGTTGCAGAGGGAACTTTTAAAAGAGGCTGAGGGGTGGATGTGTTATCTGAATCTCCTGCCATTTCTATCCTATTGTAATTATTTAAGTTTTTCTAATGTGCATAATTTCTATTAGGAGACTTTTGGTGTTAAAACTCACCAGCCACTCAGCAGTGCATAGCAGGTTTATGAGGTTTACCATGTTGTGCTTTGAATGCCTTTTTCAAGACACTCTGTTCTTCATTATCCTG
Source organism: Platysteira castanea (assembly GCA_013397175.1). Taxonomy (NCBI): domain Eukaryota; kingdom Metazoa; phylum Chordata; class Aves; order Passeriformes; genus Platysteira; species Platysteira castanea. The sequence continues at coordinate 2,195,675 of VYXC01010732.1, read as the reverse complement.
TGTTACTTATTCTTATGTCTGATACCCACTCCAAGACACTCCAGATACTTCTGTTTCAAATGTTCTTGAGTTTTCCTGGCTTATTTTGATTTTGGGTGGTTTTTTTTTTTTTGTTTTGTTTTCCTTTAATAGAGAGGAAGATTCTGCTGTGATATTTCTTTGGATATTGCTATTTAATCAGCCATCTCCAACTTCCTAGCTGCACTGTGATAGGGCAGATGTTTGTTGAAAGCTTCAAAAATCTGTTTTCACCCCACAAAGGTGATCTGCAAAGAGGAGTGTGGGGAATGCGGTTTTCATTTTTATGAAAAAGAGCAAGAGCAGATTCTGTCAGGCAGTGGGGGAAGGAGAGCAAAATGCTATTTGGATTATTGCAGTAAGGTAATAGTCCTGCAGTAAAAATGGTGAACTCCTGCGTGTCCTTGGGAAGGGTGATAATCAGATTCATGAGGACAGTGATTAATGTGAGCTGGGTGATCACTCCACACGCTTAGACATCCTGCTTCAGGCTACCTGCAGATTCAAGTCAGTATGGCTGTGTCATTTATGCATACTGTGCTGTTGTCATATGTCAACTTTCTGGAAAAAAAAAAAAAAGACAACTTTCCAACAGAACTAGGGGAATTTCACCTGTTTTTTTTATGTTAACCCATGACAAGGGATGCCTCACATTTGGGATGAAGACTATTGGCAATAATGTCAATAGGTAGTGGTGCCTCCTGGCCTCCAGTATTGACTGCAGCTTTTGGTTAGCAGTGGTTGATCTCATGGCTCAAGGAATAATCAAGAAAGAGTATTAATGAAAAAAGCATCTTGTAAACTTTTCTGTTGGTGGGTTGTGTAGTCAGCTGCAGTTTCGACTGCTCTGAGTCAGTGCTTCTGTAGCACTTATCTCACCAAATCCTGTTCACATGGGAGCTGTTTGTTCTTAGCGGAACAGATAATCTAGAGTCCTAAACCTCTTTTTCTTCCTTTCAAAGTAACCATACAATTTGTCCTCAGTTTATACAGGAGATTAACTTAGATCCAAAGACCAATGCCTGTCTGCAACACTCACTTTGTTGATAAGGCCTAATGATTCCTCAATTCAGTAAAAGAGCCACAAACCATAGAATGAGTCTCTGGCTAAAGGAAAATACTACAAGACATTGAAGAGGATTCTAGTTTATATCTTAGAAGCATATTTATAAGCCTTGTTTATTTCTTTTGCATCATTCCTGTGTCCAAATGAAGGAATCATTCTCCTTGCAGAAACAAAAGGGAAGGAACAAAAAAAGCAGAAACAAATCTTACTTTCAGAGTAACTGTAGGTGAATAAAATATCCTCAAATTATCTACTTTTTATTGATCTAAGAAGATCATAATGAACTTAAAATGCATTTTCATGTTTCAATAACAACCTCTAGACTTATAACAGCTACAAGGTTCTTTTAGCTAGATGTAAAAAAGTGTCCTGATTTCTTGCCATCTGTGCATTAATGAAAAAGATAATTTTGATAGGAAGAATGTATTAACCGTTTGTCTTTCCATGCAACATACCTTTTTGTGGTAGCTATCATGGATTTTGACTAAAAAACAGCATCCAAAATCTGTCTGAAACACACTGATATCTCAAAGTACCAATAATAAGCTTCACATGGTTATATATGTCACTTTGTATCAACTTGATTTCATTGTACTGATTAAACATTACATTTGCATTACTACAAAGAATCACAGTAGTCTTTAAGTCTGATCCTCGCAAGTATCTAAAAGGATTTTGTGGTGTACCATGAATGTCTTTGTATGACACTGAACTATAATATGTTGTGAATACCCACTCTACAAACATTAGAAGTTTTTATGCTTTATAGCCCCATCAGGCCATATGCCCTTTTTTATGTCAAAAGTAAGTTGTTACATATGGCATCAGACTTCCACTGCTTTGGTGCCAGTAAATAAAACACTTAGATAGGTCTACAAGAAGCCTGCTTTGTTTCTATTTTTGTGTTTAAAATGGCAAACAAACAACTCCCCTCCATCTTTAATGAAGACAACACTCATTAGCAGCTGCTTGTGCATCTCCCATCTCATACCATTTCTGCCTTGGCAAAAGCAAGCAGGTTTGCAGGTAAGGTTTAGGTTGAGCGCTTTGGAGGCATTTCCAGCTGTGGCAGCAGAAGTCACCTGTTTCTACATGGGCAGAATATCTAAAAGCTTTTACATGCAGACCTCTGCCAATATTTCTGTACTCTGAACAGATCTGCTTTAAGCAGGTCCGCTACAAAACTTCTCATGGCCTTCTCCCTTTCTGTGCAGTGGGAGAAGAGGGAGATGGCCTCCTGCTCCTCTGATTACTCTCCCTAAACTGAAGGGGCTGTTGCACTAAGCAAACATCGGTAGCCAGTGGAAGCTGTCAGTGTGGCTTTTCCGCTGTCTGTAAGTGAGCAACCTTGCTGGCAGCAGTTGCTTGTTCTTTGGTGATGGGCAATGCCAAATTCATGAAGAGCTCTATGTATTTTGTGTAGTTTTTGTTGAGCTTTCATGTAGGTTTTCTTTGAGCAAATGATATGAGATAAAATTTTCTAGCAAATGACTAGCCTGGTATATGTAGGCATTTCAACTGAAACGGTGAAGGTAATAAAATCAAGCTGAATATTTTCCCCCAATGCATTTTATATTTCATAATTCATGGTAGATATGACAAATTGGGCTATTAGCTTCGTATCCCAGAGCTCCAAGAAATATTTCGTGTGTGTTGAAACTAAGCTTATGTGCAGATCAGTTAGACTTAATTACTCTTCCTACAGCCCAGACTTTCGTTTTCTCTAGGACTCACAGAAGACTATGTAACCACATCTTAGAGTACTGCAGATTTTGTTTTGTATCAAAAACAACAAAAAAAGCAGATATGTGTTGATCCTTAGGCTTACGTATATGAACTATAATTTGTAAAAGTAGAGTTGCACCAGTAGCTTTTCCCACCAAATCTATTCCATTCTAATGATACACTGATGTTAATTCCTTTTGATTTATGAAATCTCTCCATTTATCATTGTATTGCCCAAGCTTCTGAAAAGTTGAAAATGCTGTTTGACTTAAAAAGGCTATTTTGACTCTGTTTTGAAAAGCTTTCTGAAATTCATTGCTGAAAAATAGTGTTTAATTCTGACTCCTACATGTCCAGAGAATGTTGGACAAAAACTCAGTACTGCAAAAAAGCGGTAGAGCAGTAGGCTGGAAGAAAACCTATGGAGTTTTCAGCTATGCCTGGCTGTTTTCAGTCAGTCTTTCATCTTTTGAGGTGAGGCAAAAATAGTACACTGTCATGTTAGTGTCTGAAAGGGGGAGCATGAGGGCAGTTAGGCAGTGCAGTGCTGGCAACCCTGATTTTGGTTTTGCTTGGTGTTTTTAATGATTAAATGACAATTTATGTTGTTGCTGTTTACCGGTTTTTTAGTATCTATGCAATGATAATATGATTATTATATTGTGAAATTGTGTGTAAGTAGATTAAAACCAAATAGTAATAATAAATGCCTTGTTTGTGAAGGAAAACACGGCCCTATTATAGCTTTGCACTATTCAATTTATACTTAGCTCAGCCTAAGAGATTTTTAAATGTTCATTGTTTGTATTTTGGATGCTCCTTCATTTTCTTCAGAGGTGAACATGGTATTTCTGAATCCTTAAATGCAAAGAGAGAAAAATTAAAAACAGAGTGGACAATTTATAATCTCATTCACACATATTGGTGTCTTTCATATGGCAATATAATCTGGAAGAAATTAGGTGTCATTTATTTGTTTGAAATGTGTTTTGGTAAGTGAAATTTCATAACGATTCACAAAGAGAACAATTTTCTTGAAAAAGAATTTTTTTCTGCATAATAAGGATCAACAGAATGGGAACATTAACATGAAAAAATCGAGTTCTTAGTAGAATTTTGAAGAGACCTTCCATCACGGCTTTTTTGGTTTCTATGACTTTTGTATCTACCTTAAAATAAAGTCTGCAATATTTCATGCATAGTTTCTTGTTAATGGACCATGTATAGAGTATGTGCTAAGTTTAAAGTATATTTGCAATTTATATATCGTAAGTAAAATATACACGATTTATATATCGTAAGATAATACGAAAAGCAGAGTAGTGCTGTTTCTCTGTCCTTTGCTGTTCTTTGTAGTGCTGAAAAACCAGTAACATTACTATAGCAGGAAAGCCTTGCTCATTGCTGGTGTTCTCAAACATGCATTTTGAGATTTGTAAAAGGAGTTTCTGTGCTTGTTTTCTGTGACAGGTTTACCTTCTATGATTTGTACCAGCACTCTGCCAAACCTTGGCAGAACACCCTGCTTAATGCTTCTTCATCTGCTTGCACAGTATGCACACAGGTAATACATAAATGTGCAGTTCACGTGACTACATGAACGGTGCTTTAAAAGTGCAGAAGCATTACAAATATCAAAATCATCTGTATGCTGATTTAGATAGAAATCACTGAGATAACCAATTTAAAGGAATTGATGCCATTAAACCATGACATAGGCTTTCCTTCCTCAACTGCATCACCTTCAGCACAAAATCTCCCACTAATCCTTTCTGTCATAAGCACAGCAATTGCTGTATTCTAGTGAAGCAATGGCTGGGTGCATTTGTAACATATCAGTCCTTGAATCTATGATGATTTTCATGGGCTGATCAAAAAGTGATCACTAGTAACCCTCGTCCCTGGTCTCCAAATTATTGATATAAATGCAAATATATTATACCTTTTGAATATTTCAGTTTGCATTCTCTAAGATAATCTGGCATCAAAAACGTGGTGATATTCTCAATTAGCCTAATTGGTGTAGATTCACAGCAGTGAAGAAACTCTAGAGACAAAACAATAGAAAACAGTACAAATATCTAAAGATTTGTCACAATACTCCGAATACTCCAGATGACACTATCTTTGCTTTGTCACTGAGCTGATGGAGTTAGCATGCAAATCACATTAAACTGAAATGCCTTCACTGATGTTTTTCAAAAGCTTCAGTGAGCTTTCTAACTCAGTTAAATATCAAGTGCTGCTTTCATGTGTAGATCAGGTACCTCACAGTTCTGACCTCTGACCACACACTGGCTCAGTCTGAGCTCACAAAAAGTCACTCTTGGAAAAATCATTTGACCATAAAAACAAAGCAAATCAGTCAAGTCGAAGAAATTTTGCAAATGTGGTGCTCTGCTGCTGAGTACTGTCTTTGGAGAGAAATACTTTGTGCAGATGTGAATGGTTTTCTAGACTCTTCCTTTGTGCAAGGGAAAGAGAAAGGGCTGAATATCAGGGTTTGTCTGTTGTGAATCCCTCTTTTCAGTTTTGCTATGAGCCTGTGTTTGTATCCTGTGTCACCAACAAATTTGTGGGAGGAACAAACTAAGCATTTATCACTGACAATGGCATAATTAGAAATGTAAATGCTTTAAATGCCTTTGCATGTGAGGTATCCTTCATCCTCTGAAAGAAAATACCTTTTCTTCTCTGTAGTTTTAGATTGATTCTCAATAACAGAATAGCATTAATGAACTCATTTCATGACCAGTAAAGTGCCCCCAAACTGGTAGTATTTTCTTTTTAATGGAGGGGAATTTTTTTTAAACTTTAAACCTATGTAAATACACAGTCATATCCACCTGTTCTGGCTGGCCTCCTGTGCAGGCTGCCAGGGAATCCTGGCCCAGTGCAGATGGCACAACTTCCTGCCTTCTTCTGGGATGACCTGGATCTTTCCGGAGCTGTTTCTCACACATTTTGTCCTCATCCCTCACTGCTCTACGGGCAGTTTTTTGTCCTTTCTGAAACACACTTTCCCTGAGGCACTCTCCAGGATGGCTGTGGGACTCAGCTGTGCCCTGCAGCGGGTTGGTTGAAGCTGGCTGGAATGACCTGCTCCTGGCGTGGGGCAGGTCCTGTCTCTCCTGCAGCACCCTGGTACCTGGGCAGGGACACCGAGAGCAGAGGTGTCCTTACAGCAGCAGAACATCAGCTTATGTTGTATTCTGTGATTGCTCTAAAAAACCAGACAGCACTGAGAAAGGAATCTCCCATTTCAGTCATGGCCACAGACGGCAGGTTGGGAGCGACCGAAGGTGAGGTACCTGTGCTCTCTACTTCAGCTGCACTCGCTGCACCCCATGAAGTTTCCTCAGGCTTTGCATGGTGTGAGTTTTAGCTGAGTGACACTGAAACACAGAAATCTTTCAGGGTTAAAACAGAGGCTGGATGAGGAGAGTGTGGGCATCGCTGCTGTGAACTCCAGTGTGGATTGCACATCCGTGGGTGAGGGCACAGGTCTCTCTTTGCTGCAGGCTGTGACAACACCAGTGTGTAGTGCTGGGCTCTGAAATGCCATCCTCAGCCTTGGCTGAGTGCAGCCTGGGCGCCTACTGTGTTCAGCAGTTTTTAAGACATGCATGGCTACAGTGCCAGGTAATTGTTTTCTGATCTTAAAGCAGCTTTATAAAAGGTGTATTAATTTTTCTAAAATCCCACCGATTACATGACCTCCAAAAGCCTTGAAAAAAGAGATTTTCTTACCTACTCTTTTTTCTCTCTTTTACTTGACAGACTGATGACTCATTTATCTGTCAGCAAAATTACAACATCTTAAAAAAAAAAAAGAAAACTGAATCCATATGAAGTACTATGCCTAATTATGGCAGTTACTAAGAAGTTGATAATACTTAAGAAAAATACATGGTAGAAACATTTGCATTTCAAATTGGAATATTAAAGTGCAGACTTTTCAGTTATGGTTTACTGAAGTGGTGTACATCTTCATTTCATAAAACTTGAGTTTAGACTCAGGTAGCTGTGGTGGTTTGAAATGCACTTAGAGCAGGACTTAGGTCTTGGCTTGAAGGGCTTCTGGTAGTGAGATAAAGACCAGGAGGTATTGAGAAATTAGAAGATGAAAAATTCCTGTTGCCTTTCTTCTTGGTGTTTAAAAATGTGGGAAGTTCTGTGCATGGTGATGACAGTAATACTGAGAATATAAAAGGAAACTCTCAAAAGTCAAGGCATTGCTAAGTTGTCCACTATGTTGGTGTGCCCACCACCTCCTCCCCCTCTTTTTCTTTCCTGCTTGAGTACTGGATATCAGTGGTGGTCTGACTGGCTGTCTCTAGCTTAAGCTGGACTCTGGGAAGATACAGATCACAATAGTTAGGGCCATAAGCCTTGCGGAACAGCTGAGGGCTACTTAAGCATGTGCCAACAAAACTGTGGCTGGTACGTGAATGTGACTATAAGCAAATCATCCATAAATAGTGGACAGCCCAGGGCCTGTTGAACTCTTGTGCATGGCAGAGAGCTGCACACCAGGATCTTCCCTTGAACTGAGATACCTCTCAGGGTTACTGCTTTAGGCTGAGTCAGGTACTTAATAAGTGAATTGGGAAGAAGTGTGCTGAAACTTTGAAATCTCTTCTAAGTGATATAAGGGATTGATTGTACCCACATAATCCCTTACACATAAACCATTGGCTAAATCTGGGACTAGGTATGGATTCAGCATACCTTAAACTCCCTCAAAAAGTTATTTAAAGAGTGTGTGTGTGTGTGTGGGGGGGGGGTCCTTTCTCACCCTCATGACTTGACAGAAGCATCTCCCCAGCAGTTTTGTCTGACCCTCTTCTCTAGAGTAAATAATGAAGTATACCTTGCCATTGAGTCCTGTTAAACCTCTGAGACGTTTACTATTCAGCATTGTTAAACTGCTGTTTTATGTCAGTAAACTTATTGCTACTTCTCTCCTACAAGTGAGGTGCGTCACTCCATCCGTGACACCCACGCACTGGGAATACGCGCATCCTTACAGGGCCTCTTGTTAGGAGCTCTTGTACAGTTCTTCTCACAGCAACCCGGCTCATTGACAGCATAGCAAGTGAAGATCTTGTGGAGTAATTCAAGGTCTTACATACACAGATTTAGGATTTAATCAGGATGTACGACATGGCTACAAAAAGAAATGCATTCACATGCTATCTTTGAAACCGGTTCCTTCTTTTGGATTTTGGAACTATTAGATTCTTTGGTAGAAGCTAAGTGGTCTCTTCCTGTTTCAGTTCTTTTGGGTAAACTCTGTTTAAAAGGATTTTAATATTTCAATTATTTTACTACACTTAGTATTAAAATAGATATTATAAAATACTTTATATTATTTTTATTTATACTTTTTTGATGATGCATATAATCATGTATGTATAACATATATAACCAAACTGTGGCTGTGGTGAATAAACTGTCCATATAAATCTGAATGTGTATGTAAATGAGAACAGTTAATATTGAAATGTAATTGTAAGAATAGGCAGATGACACAGTATTGCCATTAGCTTACACTGGAAGTCTCATTATCACATTGTGTCTCCAACTAAACTCCTATTTTTTTCTGTCTTGTTTGCACAGAAAATGCAAGTGAACCTGTAAAATGCTCACTACTATGTAAACGTAGTGGCAGTGGGAATTCTAGTAAGCATTGTATAAGTATGTTTCTATTTTCATAGCTGTAGCTAGGTCTTCTTTATTACTATCTGTTCTTTTGAGAGCTTGGCATGGAAAGATTTGTTGTATCTTAAATTACAAATGACACTGTGCTTTGGATTTTATTGGTAGATTATGAAAGGACAGGTACCTACGTATAACCTTTTCTATATAACTCTATCTGCTTTTACTTCTGAGCTCTTTCCAGGGGATGGTAAATTAAAGATTGAAGTTGAGAGTCCTATGATAGAAGAAAAATGTGTTCTGGTGTTTTAGGTGAGTTAGAGAAAAAGAGGCAATGAAAAGCTGTTAAAACTCAGAATTACAAACAAATGAACGTGAAAGAATACCTCTAGTCTTTCTGCTGATGGATCCTCCTATTGCCATAAAATAATCAGCTTGGATAGGATAAATAGTTTAAATGGGTTAGGTGGTGGTGCTCTCTGCAATATCTGTCTATTTGGAACACAGTGCTGACTAGGTATGCAAACTTTTGTCCCACAGTCATTTCCTGACTACTGTCACTGACTGAGCTTTCTGCCCCTACATTAGAGCATACAGCATCAAAGTGGGTGATTCAGCACAGATAAGGATATGAAAATCATCAGCAGTAGAGAAAGTGTGGCATGAGGAAAAAAAGTCTCTGGTTTTATAAACCTTTTACATAGATTAAATAATAGAAATGGTCTTCATCAGTGTTAGCTCTACTAAGTAACTTTCTGAAAGTCCTGAAATAAAGTTAGAAATGAAATACTATTTTTCCATTGATATCAGTGGATATGATGTTTGCAGCTACAACCTTGATAATATTATTATTTTAAAGCTCTGAGGTACCTTGACCCTCCTTGTGAGACAGGGATTCCTGGGTCTGTCTCAATCTGGCAGTGGAAGATATAGCATTCAGGATCTGTAAAATTGAATGGTGTCTGTTTGAAAAAATCATTAAAGAAAATTTGAAATAGTCAGGTTTTTAGTATGCAGAATTACTCATACAGCTTGTTGTCCTGCTACAGTATTTAACTTCTGTTGTGGAGACAAAAAAAATTATAAATTACCTTTGTCACACTAAGTAGTTCTGATTGGTTGAAATTCAGAATTCTATAACTCAATTTTACCAATACAAACCAAAGCTAAACTTGAAATAAAATATTTTTCTATTTCATTTTCATAATTCTGAACTAAGAGAAACTTATATTGTTTGTATAGTACATAGACTATTTAATACTTAATATTTATATTGGTATCTAGTGACTTTAAATACAATAGAATTGAAATGTTAAAAAAGTTTAAAAAACCCCCAACCAATCAAAAGCCCCCTTTTCAATAGAAGGAGCAGAAAGTGGGAAATTGTAAATAAGAGCAGGTACTCAGCTCTAAATAAGAATGACAATTTTCATTGAGTTCATTTTATGAAAACTCATTCTTTGGTAACTGTGTCCTGAGATTAAGCCTTTGAAATTATGCGTCATGATGCATATTTATTTTATACTAGAAAAACATTAAACTTTAAAATGTCTTTTTAAAAATATTAAATGTCTTTAAAATACTATATACACTTACTTGTTTAGTCTTTTGATATGGTCATATTGAGATTATCCTTCTGAAAATGAGCTCAGAGTCTGAAGATTTTTTGAGAATGTATTCACAGTTTTTGGGAAACATGTGAAGTTCATGGTTTTTTGTCCAGGTGTGGCAACTTGCTGTTTCCTCTCCCTCTCCTTTATGCTCCTTTTTCTCTTAAAGACTGTCTCTTTAATAATTTGGATAGAAGAAGTCTGTGGTATGGTTCAGTTGTGAAAGGAGTGGCAACAATGCCTTCATGCATTTATAAAAAGGCCTGAATTAGCACAAAGAAAATGGGAAACTTCTAGCTCAAGACCCAAACTGAAATGGTGATTTCCTGAGAGGATTCATTACCAGTACTAGTCAGTTCTTTGTACTTAGGAGAGAGCAAGCCCTCCACTAATAACAATAAAAAAGAAATCACTAGAAGATTTTAATGCTATTTTATTCTGGCAGTTTTTTCCCTCTCATTCTGAAGAAGTACATCCTGCACTATGTGTGCTCCACGGTGTTCATTAGCTGGCTCATCATCTGTCAATAATAGATTTTTCGTTTTTTCAGACACCTAAAAGAAACTGCAGAAATCAATCTACATAACTACAAAATCATAAATAATTGAGTTGGAACAGAGCTCAACCATCTGTCTTCCAGTAGCTTACTTAATTTCAAGATGCTGCTCTGAAGATATTTCTGTGTAGTTTACAAACAGATTATTGTACTTGATTTGAGGATGTTAGTTATAGTCTCAGCCTGAATAATCAATGACATGGGGGACACTTACTATGTGGGAGCCTGGCAATGTCACAATTTGAATTCTGGAGGGCAGAGCAGAGTTCAGTTTGCTGTTACTTTGGATGAAAAGGGCTGAGACCTTAGCTGAATTCAAGGATGTGTTATCAACAGCTAGAAGGCAGATAGGATAATGAGAATTTGAAAGGAAAGAAGAATGGGTTACCTTTGGAAAAGCAGAGAGGCTCAGAGAGGAAAAAAAAATGCTGAAGTTGATGCTCAGACTGATAGTGGCACACTCTTAAATGGAACTATTGAGAAGACAAGCTGTAAATATTAGGGTTGAATTGGATTGTGCAATTTAAAAAAAAAAAATCCTGCATGTATCTGATAATAGCTGTGGAACCTCGAATCAAAAATTTGAAACTATTGCTATATGTTATGGTAGGAACTGATAATCTCATTTAGCTTCCTATCTGAGCAACCATTCCTGTATTGCTATCACTCTTAGTTCAATTACATTTAATTGATTAAAAGAGTTTATGAACCAAAATTAAATCCAAAAAGAAATTTGCATACTATTAGGTGAGAGGCTCTGTTGACACATTTCCAAGTACAAAAGAATTTATGAATTTTGTAAGCCTTTAAATGCCCTGGGAATAATTCTTTATTGTGACTGAAATAAAAGTAAATTCCATGGTAACATGTGCTGCAGTACAAGCAAACCATTTTAGTGAGTTTTATTTTATTCTTTGCACTGTTATTTAACAATATCACTTGATCATATAGCTTACCTAATGTGCCGAAGGTTAAGCCTCAAAATAAGAAGTTTTTTTAACTGATAAGCTACAAGCATAATATACATACACATAAAAAACAATTACAATATATGCAAAAAAGAGCAAACCTCAAATTTGGAGATTCAAAGCCAGGACAAACAGAAGAATTCAGCAGTATTCTACTCAAGGAGGTACAGACAAGAGTTTCACTATCTTGCATCTTTAAGCAACAGTAAAGGAAGTCTGGAGTGGTCAGAAAGTAATAAAATACTAATAATGTATTTTGGAGTTCATAGAAAGCTAAAATCAATTTCAAATGGAGTCCTTTTTGTGTGTGTGACATTTGTGTGTATGATTTGAGGGAAGGATTATTAAATCAAAAAGTCTTTTTGGCACTTGAGCTGTTGAGGCTGATGTTAAAGATACCTCTTGTCCAGTAGGAGTGGAAGAATGATGAAAAATATAAAAATGGAGATGTTTTCTACATTTTATTTTATTCTGTATCTTTTAAATTGTGGCACATTGTTTTTGAATTCAAATTGATTGTCTCAGTCTTTCCAGTCCATGTGCCCTAGGCCCAAATATTAAATTGCTTCAAGACATGCTATGATGGCTGCAAGTACTGATAGACACCACAAGAAGGGAAAAAGGTTTGACTTGCTTATAGTCTATCCTTGTGAAGTGTGGATTAAATTTATTGCTTTTTCTATATTTGTTTCACAACCTTTACCAAGCTACTAATAGCAGAGATTTATTGTTCTTTGTAGGTGCATGTGAGTTATGCACCCACTGCCTTGGGGCTACACACGGAGCACAGACCTAATCCTGTGGTGAAAAAAGCTGCGAGTCTGGCTATGTCAGGTTCTTGCCTTTGTGTTCATGTGGCTACTTGGCTTCTCGTTACAGCAGAGCACAGACAAGGCCTGCTTGTATTTGTGTGGAGAATGCTGCCTAGGTACATTCTCTCTCTTCAGTAGCTTGTATGTAAAATCTATATATCGTATCTCCAGGAAAGGTTACTCTGAGGAAAGGGGAAGTGCATGTTGTGAGGTGTCAGACTTGGTCACTGCTGCCGAGATTGCCCCCAGTCAGTTTTTTCTTGAGAGGATGTGAAGCTCAAAAGGGCACTTGCCCTTCTCAGATTGTCAATCATCTCTGTCAAGAAGTTACCATCAGTGCCCTCCAAAAACATCCTGGGAACAACCAAGATCTCCAGCTCCTCCTAGTTGTTTCTCTTGCTGTTTGTGTTGGTGTACAGGCAATTCAGAGAGGCACCCTGTTGTGTGGATTTCCTAGGAGAGGCAAGAGGGTTTTCCCCACAGTGCTGTCCCGTAGGCACATCCTTACTTAGGTGGACATGCTTGAGGTGGACTCATTTTAGTCCTGTGCTGCTGATTATGAGGACTGTTTTGTCACTTAGGTGGACATGCTTGAGGTGGACTCATTTTAGTCCTGTGCTGCTGATTATGAGGACTGTTTTGTCTAATAAACCCCAGACAGCTTTTGCTTGCCCATCTACTCCACCACTTCCTCACTTGATTGTTGATTGCCCTTTTGCAACGCTGTTGGTCTTAGTTTATAGCAAAGATGCTTTTGCCCCATTTAGTCAGAAATAACTTGAAATAATTATGCTGCTGTGTCTGGAAAAAATATGGATTTGAAACAAAAATGTACTATTTTAGAATTTTTTCAACATTAGTAATATAAAATGGAATTACTGGATAAAGATTTAAGTGATATATTTAAAAAAATAAGTAGTGTTACTTAAAGTAGCTTTTGAAGACCAATAGTTTGGTTCTCAAAGATTTTGATGAGATGGGGAAAGGATGATCATATGATAAAGTTCTGGGATCTTAATATTGAAAATATTTTTATGTCTGTGCACTATGTGTCAGCATGCACAGCTGTGTAGGTTCTCTTCAAAAATTGTTTCTATTTTTTTTGTTGATTCATTTCAGTATTACTTGATTTCATCATAAAACCACTACCTCATTTTCTTCCTACCTCATTTTCTTTCTTCTTCCACGTATGAACTGTTTTCAGTTGTATGCACAAAAGACACAATATATATAACACTCCTCTGTTATGCAACATCCTAACTGAGGTGTTAAATGGTTACTAAGGCTCTCAAAAACAGTCACACCCTTCCAAACATTGTGCAGTGAAATTTTGGAGATACCAAGGATGAGAAAACATGACCTAAATTTGAATAATGTGTTTAAAATAGTATAGTGTTATGCATCTTTAATAACTGCAATTGAAGTTCTTGCAACAGCATTGAAAGCTGTTCTTAGCTCCCAGTACAGGTTTAAATTTAAATTTTAAGAACTCTCACATGTGCTGCAGAAGCTTGAGTAGCCATCTATTTTATTGGGCTAAATTGAAGTTTTGTCTCACAACTTATTTATGTACACCTTTCTTTGTCTTAAACCTTTTACCTAATATAATTTAATTTTTTTTGTTCATGTGTCACACAAAATATTAATTCTCTCATACTAATTATTTGTGCCTTTCTTTGATCAGTAGAATCACAAAATGGTTTGGGCTGAAAGGGATCTTTAAAGATCATCTAGTTAAACTCCCCTGCCATGGACATGGATGTCTTTAACTAGGTCAAAAACCTATGACTTTCACATCTGTCCTCTTCCTGTTGCCTTTCCCTGGGCTTAGAATTAAAAGCTAAACACAGTTACAGGGGAAAAAAGGGTTTTACCTTGGTATTTATGTAAGGATCCTCAGGTGCACCACATCCAGGTAGAGTGCACCCCCGAATGCACACCCAAAAGTGTCCCCCCGAAAAATGCCCACCCACGATGACTCGTGTATACAGTTACTGACCTTGCACATTAGCATATCTATCAAAGGTTCCCCAATGAGAGGCTCGAGAGAAGCCCCTGTCCTGAGGAACCTTCCCCCTGCATGGGCCTATCTTGGTTTACAGAATGTGTTCTGGAGAGGACCTTGGTGTTTGGGGCTCTCTGACGCCCAGCTACGAGGCTTCCAAGATGTTTGGCCTCTTGGCTTAAGGAACTTTGGGTCTAAGCTCGTTATCAGACTTAGGGAATTACAAGTATGTGCGCTAAGAGCACTAAGGATACATAAAAGCTGTATAAAAGGGTAAATGAGAGGGTATATAAGAGGGGTGTATGTAAAGCAAAAGATCATCATGGCATCATCCTTATTTGGTAATCTTGATTCTTGTTTTTTCAGTCCAGATGTATAACCCCTTCCTTCACGGGCCACATTCCGTAACTTCATTCATTCTTGTCCACTTCATTCATTCCTGTCCACTCTTCACTTTTTCATCACTACATCTTTTCTAGATATAAATATTAATTGTTTTTGTATAATCAGAAGAGGGAAGGATACTGTTGATTTTACTTCTGCAAGGTAAATTTTAAATATCTAGAGAAGTTAAATATGTTAAATATTGTTAAGTTTGTAATCAATGTAACAAAACTACTGTGACTGTTTTAAGAATATAAGCCTTGCTATAATATCTGAAGTTCTAAAATAAACTTCATGTTAATCACTTATTAATTGTGTTAATCTAATTTTTAGTGCTGGGGTCATGGATTTGACAACATCTGAGATGACATTAGGAGAGCATTAGTGAGGCTAAGAACTAATTATTGTTTTATGTATGTGCTTGGCAAGGATGCAAGAGAAAATGCAGCAAAAGCAGCTTGGTACTGCCTCAGAGCAGCCCTCGGGGTACTGCACTGTCCCAGTTACCTCTGTGTGAACTGCAGAGAGACTGAGGCAGGGCCATCCTGGTGCTGTACCCTCAGTCAAGCTTCAGGGCAAGGCCAGAGAGAGCTCAGCCCTGTATTTCAAATGAATTTCAAAATGGATTGCAGTAGATTTCAGCAGTGTGGCTTACTGCTTCACCAGTGTGAAGAAAACTTGCTGTGGATGTGAGTGAGGTGTTCTGGTGCAGTAATCTTCTAGGATCATTGGTTTGACAGCAACAATATTCAGTAATAACAAACTATGGAATTACCACATATTTTTCTATCTTTTGGCACCTGGTTTATCTTTTAATTTCTGTGTTTCTGAGGGCCATCAAAGGACATGCACTGTGCTTTTTTTTTGGTAAGCAATTACAGTTTTATCATCTGGTGTGGAATATGTTGTCCTTAGAATAACTTGGGTCCTAGAATAAAGTCTAGATTCCTCATTTTGCTATGCATACTGTGCAACAAATTCTGATTCACACTTTCCCGTTGGTTGTTACAACTCCTGTAGATGCTTTAGAGCACAGAGTGGGGATGGTCTCACAGGATAATAAGCCTAAGTGACATAACAAAAAAAGGAAATGAAGCAAACCAAAACTGCCTCCTTTTTTTGGGTTAAATTGATCTTGTAATTATTCCTAATGAACTTTCTATGTCTGGGGATTTCTTGCATGTATTTTATTTGGAAAGTACAGTTAAATGTGCAAGTGATTACTGTGTGGATTCATAAGTACAACAAAATTTCTAGAATTTTAAGTCTGTGGTTTGATAAGAAGTCTAAAACCAATACAATATTCCAACATCTCCAAGATAGCCCTTTTGCATCAAAATTTTTTAACACATGCCCAAGACTACTTGAGCATGGAGAATGGACTACTGCTTAGGAATGAATGTCAGAATTGACTTTCAGTGGCATTTTAGAACTAATTCCTAAAGTTAACCCAAGGTTTAAGTTCACTTGTGGGAGTTTACAAGTGTTACCATGGGCAAAACCAACTTAGAATGGAACCTGATCTCTGCCTGATTGCTGTGTTTTAAGTCCAGCTGGAAATTAAACACCATGCAGCCACTTGCTCAAACTACATATCTATGCCCCCTCACCACGGTGGAATGGGGAAGAGAATCAAAGTAAAACTTGTAGTTTGACATAAGAACAGTTTAATAATTTAAAATAAAGTACAAGAAAAATGGTAAATGATAATAACAATGATAAAATTATAATGAAAAGGGGAAAACAACTGATGCACGATGCAATTGGTCATCACCTGCTGACTGATGCTGGATTCCCCTTCCTGAACCCAGACTGGCTGCGTTTCCAGATAACTCCCCCAGTTTATATACCAGACATGATGTTCTGTGGTGTCGAATATCCCTTTGGTCAGTTCAGGCCACCTGTCCCAGCTGTGCTCCCTCCCAGTGTCTTTTGTGTACCCCCTCACTGGCAAGGCACGAGACAAGAAAAAAGTCCTTCACTTGGGATAAACACAACTTAGCAAAAAATCAAAACATCAGTGCGTTATCAACACCATTCTCATTCCAAATTCAAAACACAGCACTGTAACAGCTACTGAGAAGAGATTATTTGCCTAGCTGAAACTGGGACACTGATGCAAAAATCTTCAATTCAGTTTGCATTAGGCTGCAAGGTATACAGTGGGTATTGATATGTTCAAAACTGTTCCTGAACCAAGTGTATCATGAATTTCCTGATATGAGACTATCTACTCTGGATATGTAGCATTCAGATGTTAAATATTTTTATTACTTATACCCATGTATACTACCTTAGGAGTCACTGCTGTCTGCAGTCTAATCTCAGCAGAGTTAGTCAGAATTTACAGAGTCTGCAGCCTCTTTGGTCAGCATCTTTTTATATTAACTCTCAACCTGGAACAGTAGTTCTTATGATAATAGATCTATAAAATATTTGAGATAATACTAGAAGCACCATGGTTACTCTCTGGTGGAGACTGTTTTAGAGTGACAAATGATTAAAATGTAATGTTTGTGTTTGTCAGAATTTGTCATTTTTGTTGTTAACAATCAGATCTGGGGTCCTTGATGTTATAAGATTTCCCTAGACACCACCTTTAGAACTCATGTCCAAAAGGAAATTTTTCATCTGTAAATAAAAATTTCTTTTAAAATAGGGTTTAAATGCTTTTACCTGAGTGATCTATTCTGGATGCAGTATTTTGGGAGGTCTTGCCAAAAGTTATGAGACAGTGAATATTTTTGTATATGCGTTTTTCACGATTAGACTTCGAAGATTCTGTCTAATTATCTTTAAGTAGGATTATGTAGGAAGGAATAAATCCTGGTAAGAGTATGTATGATGACCATAAATTAAAATGCAGATCTACAGCTTCAAAGGAGATGAAAAGATAATGAACATGGATCTTTCCCTTGCCCTTCTTGTGATTCCCTCCTCCCTTTCTGCTTTGTCTAACACATATTAGCCATTTAAATCAATTTCAGTGTACAAGTTATTCCTTATGTTTCTCTTGCAACATGATGTACTGCAACAAGATGTGATAGGGTAATGATGGAACAAAGAGGCATACAGTAAACAAATATGTCTCTAAATGTTCTCCTTCAGAATAATGAACTCCTCAGTGAAGTTTAACATATTACATGCATTGAACACATCAACATCCAACATGTTAAGTTAGTTGTAAGGGGGGACCATACAGAAATACAGTTTTGTGGTTTTGTATATGGAATGCAACCTCATTAATTTAATTTCTGGAACTTTATAAATAGTTTAGCTTTCAATAGAAAAGGAGGACATCTACTGTGACAATCATGAAGTAGTTAATATTTAGAAGCCCAGTGCCTAGTGATGTTAATATTTATTCCCAAAAATATCAAAGGAAATGCCTTCACTGACTACAGTAGGCTTTGACTCATGTCTCTGAGAAGACATAGGGTGGGAAAAAATGTCAGGACTGCAGTTTTCTGGAACTGAAAGGAACTCCAGTCTGTTTTAAAATCTGCATGCTTTAATTTTATCCAGCATTACAATGCTCCAGCACATCAAAAGTGTTTAGAAAGTTTTTTATTTAATATTTGTTTCCTTAGTTGTCTCTCACATTTCTCAGCCACTGGAGGTTACAGTTTCTTGCCAAAGGTCGGTTGGTAGCAAAGTGGAGAAGAAAATCAGGGATTCTAAAGTCCTCATTAAGTGACTCCTGTGCTTTATGAAACTTGTTCTGTTTTTTCTAAATGCCAGGGGAATCTTATCACTCATGATGTAGGTATTTTACTTTTCTCTGAACTCATTTGAAATGATTTAAAAGAGCAGAATTAGGATCTTCTGTGTTTGTAGACAGATCTGCAGCCCCTTAATTTTTCCAGATAAAGACTAGCTATGTAATGTATTATCTCTTTTCAGTCAAAAGTAGGAATCTGTGGTTTCTAATTGGAAGGTGTAGGCGCTTGCAGACTACCTCTATTTATTATATTTTAATTTATTAGTGTGGAGGTCTCTTCCAGCATAATCACTCTGTATAGGAAAATAGGGGTTTTTTTTAGTAAAAGACCCATTTCTTCTAGCAATTTTTCATATCTAATATATTTGTGGTATGAGACAGGTCATTCTAAATGCTTCCTAACACAGCTACAGGATTAACTGAAGTAGTGCTTCAGTTGTTAAACCCCGTTACTTTCCATCCTTTAAACTGATAAAACAGATAAACTCATGATGGAAAAAGTCTCTTTCAAAGGACTTGTGATTTTTCAATCACGAGAGAAATGTCTTTATTGCAATGGCTTTATTGCAATCAAGTTTTTCTGTTCTGAAAGTAACTATCTATGATAATTGTTCTCATTCAAGCCACCAGTTTGATCCAACTGGATCTATTACAGAGAGTCTGACTTTTCCAATTATTCAAATTAGAGAACTACATATCAGTGGAGAAATTTGAGACTGAGTTGAGAATATCTTATCCACCCCTATGGCTGACAGAAAGATGGGTATGGCATTCAAATTTCCAATGTGCATTGTGTCATATATACTGCTTACTGTACCAAGTAATGAGAATGAGTTTGTCCTTGTGGGAAAATAAAATTTGGCCAAAAAATAGCATTCCATAATTCTTTCCTCAAGTGTTTTGCCTAATTTTTTTTTCTAGAGCAAAAAATATTTTCACAAACTAATTTATGGGCTTTAATTCTGGTTTCTTTTGGTTTTATGGTTTTTAATTTTAATTTGCTCAAATCCATTTTCTTTTTTTGGTTCTTAAGTTACAGTGTGTCTGATTTTAAATTGTTCTAATCTCATTGCATATATATAGTAGTGTGTGAATACCAAAACTTGTTTATAACAAAAGAATATCTCATTTCCCAATCGTGTATCAGATAGAATAAAGAAATAGTTTTATAGCCATTGTTCACAATTTTCAAAGCTCACATATTTCAAATCTGTTAATGACTGCTACTCTACTTTCTTTTGTGGTGCAAATGTGATTTGACAATAAAGACATAGAATATTTCTAATCAAAAGGAAAATGACTGCAAAGGAAAAGAAAATGTAGATACTGTAAATGTCAAACTATGACTAAATTGGACAAATACTGAACATCCAGACCTAATTTGCTTTAAAGTGTGTAAATCATGAAAATTCAAAAGCTCAAGTGTTTTGATGGCAAGATAGCCTTTTCTGTTTTCTTTATTCCAAAGGAAATTAAAAGTATGGTTGGCTTTGCTGTGAAAATATATGTTAATTCATAAGACAAATTCACGTGTTTAAAAACAGAGGAAAATTAAATAAGACAGAGGCACATAGTCCATTTTAAATTGCCTTAATTCCTTCAGACCAAGTCCAGTGGAGTGCTAGAGCTGATGCAATTGCTACATACAACTGAAAGGAACTATCACAAAATGTGTTCTACTTTTCCTAATTATGCTGCAACCAGCCAAAATATAAATTGGGAAGTGTCACATTGGAATGGGCTTCTATTTCACAAAGCACTAGAACATATACACTGATGACTGTGTCACCCACTGTCTTTTGATATGTCAGTTCACTGGTTTTTAATGAGTTAGGTATTTAGTTACTTCCATTTTCTTAGAAAATTTCAGCCTTAATGTTTACCAACTGTTTAAGTGCTTTGATAAATAAGCCTTTACTGAAATTGCTCCCGAATCATTACATGGCAGAGGATCCTTGTAAAAATACAGCAATGTAGAGTGGGAGTGAGAACAAACTATGTCCTTCTTCAGTGGGTGGAGAAAGAAATCGGGTAAATTTAATTATAAGCGATGAAGACAAGAAGTCACTCTGTGTGTGTTTGAGGTGGACATACAATAAAATTAGGTGTGGACTGGCGTTACTGCTCTTTAACAGTGATTTCTTTTAAAGAAACTACCGTGAAAGTCTGCTTTAATCGAAGAGTATGGCTAACTTCGCTTACATTTGTAAATAAGGGACTTTCATTTCTGTTTTGCCCATTCATTTTGTAGAATCAAAAACACTGATCAAAATACTGACTAACTCTCTTCTTCCAAGTAACTGCTAAAGGAAGCAATGGGCTACATTCTGTTAATCAAGTTGTTTTTGCTATGACTCGTGATTTCTAGATGAATGCCGAGATTTTGTAAATGCCATAGAAACAATGTCCTCTGTCTATTAGGAAAATAAGATTTAAAATTCATCTTAGACTCTGGCTGATACAGTTAGAATCCTATATGGGAATAACTCTGGGGATGCTGAGAAATTATAAATAAATAGTGGCAATTTTGACATTCTTTGCAAAATAACATTCCTTATTTTAATTGCGCAATATAGTTTTGTTTCATAGCAAATACATTTTGTTTGGGTGTTTTTCCACAATCAAATTAAAATACATTTTAAAACTGTCAAGACCAATGCAGGAAAAAACCCTCCTTTTACTTCCACATAAATTCACCCCAAAGTTTTTGGTTTTTAAATGCATGTAGAACTTGTTTTTTATTACTCCTTGCTGAATAAGAAGACCTATGACCTATTTATCTTAATTCTTCTAATGTTCTGATTGATGAGAAGCTCAACTATTCTATATAGTCTATAAGAGATGAAAAAACTTGCTTGACATCTACAAATACGTGATTTTTGCCACTGAAGGGCAGGCTAATATTTGTATGCATTGCTTGTCTTACATAAACCTATAGTTTGCACTACAGTTCCTGAATTGCTACTAGCAAGAGCTATATGAAATAATCTTGCTTTTTAGCATGAAAATTAGTACTCAAGTGTGTGTGATCTTCTCAAGAGGAATAAAAAGATGATCAGGCCTGGAGCTTCTGCTGGCTTGAAGGGGAGATGATGTAAGATTTTTTTTAGGAGGGAAAGTCTACTCGTGTTATTGGAATGCTGGTAGCTAAATTTTTATGGAAGAAAAGGTTTAAATGTTCTGTTTCATTTATTTCAGTAGTCTTCTTGATAGGTTTTGGGGGAGTGAGATTTTTTTGGTGGGTTTCTTTTGGTTGGGTTTGTTTTTTTTGTTTTGGCATAGAGAATGTACCGTGATTGCATTTTCTGAGGACTTTATCCATTAATTATCTGTATTTTTCACTTGGCAGATCAATAGTTCAATATTTCATTTGTTTTCATTTCCTTTGCATTGTTCTTTAAGTGAAAATGGGTGAATTAAACACTCTTTAAGAACTGACGTAGCCAGAACATCCATAACTGTCTATTTTCTATCTATTCAGATTAGATAAGAACAAAATATTTGTTTTCAAGTAAGTTGTGTTACAGAGGGTGAACAGACTACTATGAAGCCAATCCATCTGTCATATAATGCTACATTGCTGTGTTACATCAATAGCCCATTCTTTTAAATGTCAAATAGAATTGATACTGAAAGCTTTCCATACTGTAATACAATTAAGAACATTTTTTTTGTACAAGAGTGTGGTTTAAAAGTCACAAGCAAAAATTTATTTTGATGGTAGCAGTTTTAATTCTGTATTTAATGGAATTTTATGCCTCAGAGCAATTTAAAGCACCAAGAGACCTAGAAATGTAGTTTTTATATAGTATCTTTGTTCTCTAGGTGCTGAAATATTAGCAGATCAGCTTGCCTCCTTCAGTCTTCCCCCACCATAGGGCAGAGAGCAATGCAGAAATCACCAAACTACTTACGCTTTATCTTCTGCACGTATTCGTGAAACATTGGTATAGGGTGCCAAGAGAGATGGTGGATGATCTGTCCCTGGAAACATTCCAGGTCAGGTTGGATGGGGCTCTGAGCAATCTGCTCTGGTTGAAAATGCCCCTGCTCATTGCAGGGGGTTTGAATGAGATGAGCTTTGGAAGCTCTTTCCAACCCAATGACTCCATGGTTCCATAGTTCTATGACGCTACGATGGATGTTCCTCCTTGCAGTTTCTTTGTGAATGGAGAAGTAATCCTGTGATTTTTAGCTTTTAATAGCTTGCTTATCAACTATTGTCTAGAGCGTGTTACAGAACACTAAAATACAGGCAGGATCATTTTTCTAAATTGTTATTCCATAGAAAATTAGCAGAAGATCACCTTGCCTACTTCAGTCTTCCCCTGCCATAGGGCAGAGACTGATGCAAAAATCACCAAACTATTGATCATTGTTTTCCCTAAAGTGTTATTTCCATCAATGAAATTTGAAACATTTCTTGTAATTACTTTTTCGCTCATCAGTATTTGAAGGATAATGATTTTTCACTTTTTAACAAAGGTTTCATCCTTGGTCAACTGTAGCTGCTTCTCAAATGATCTGCTGCTGTGATGTGGCTTTGTAATGTTTGGGATCATCTGACAAGTGAGGAAAAGAGATTCCAACCAGACAAATTTAGATTTAAAACCATTAGCAGCAGATGACACAAGAAAGAACTACCAATTTAGAAAAAAAACATCTGGTTTTGCAGACTTTAGCATTAAATGACAATATTTTGGAATAAATCTAAGTGTTCTCCAGGGAACATCACTTTTTTGTTAGGTGGATGAATATATCATAACTCTGTTATAGTTAAGATCTTTGTGAATGTTTTTTGTAAAGGCAAAATGTGCTATTGGCTACATTTCACTTTTGTATCCCAGTTACCTATGTATAAGCTAACTTAGTTCCTTATTTTCCATCTCCTACAAAAATGTCTGCATCTATTTTCTTCTTTTAGATTCCAGCCTGTGTACTGACCAGAATCTGTTCTTTCTTAATTTTCTTTCCTGTTGAATTTTGTCATTTTACTTTTCTTCTTTATTGGAAAAAAACCATTTTGACCACTTTTGTAATATTGTTTTGAAAGGTCCATTTGGGATCTCAGACGTCAGGTTTCCAGTTGAACTTCTGTGTTTCTGAAATACATAGGAGACTTCATTTTTAATGTTAGGACTATCTTATCACAGATGATCAATACAACTCAGGAAACACCTTGACCTTGAAAGACTGTGAAAATATGTATTTTGCCTAAGAAATAATATTTGGATCTCTGGTAGCACAGTTTAGAAGATAAAATCTTGACCCAACAGATTAATAAAAATTATTTATATGTTTAGCTGCTTTAAAAATGTATATTTTATTTTGAATGAAGTATTCTTGCAGAAATCTCCCTATTAATAAAAACAGTCTTTCACCAAGACCTCCTTCATCAAGTTGTGTTTTCTTCTCAAGTGCCTGTAGTGATGCTTGCCTTTCCTGTCATTCCAACCAAAAAGTTTCATACATGTGATACAAATAACTATTTTACTGAAAGCAGAAATGCAATTTCCAAAGTTATCACTGACTTAGGTGGTTTTGAAATTTCACTATCTGGATGTGTTTTTTAACTCCTTTGGGTAAGCTTTCCCTGGTTTGGTTGTGCAACAGTAGCATTCAAGGTTTGAGAAATTTGTATTTTTAATTGATTGTAATTAATAGTTTCTAAGTTCCAAGAAAAACAGGTAAATAAAATTAAATGCTTTTCTTTATCTATCCAGAATTTAAACATGAGAACCATTTAGTTAAAGTAGTAATTTTTGCATCAGTGCCTAGCATTTTATATTTTCTGTATCTGATTGTGACATTTAGTAAATATAGAAAATGCTTCTTGGCTAGGAAAGGCCAGAGTAAAAATAAAATATGAAGTAATAATACTATGAAAGAATTTTAAAGCATATTTGAATTATTTTGCAAGTGGTTAATTAAAAAAAAAAATAGCCTTTTTTCTTGCTTAGTGGTTTTTTTTTTTTTGTTCGAAATTGCATTTTCATGAAGGCCAGGGAGCTGGAATTGCCAACTACCTGATTTTTCATAGACTTAGTATAGCATTTTCTATAACCTTTTCTTGATTTCAAAGTTGAATCAGTATGATATATTCCACATATTATGTGTATAGCCAACCAAGTGGTTTTTAGCAACTACTTCAGTCTGCTCTTCACGGTCCAGCTGTATAGCCTTAATATGCATTCAGTGAACTGGATATATGTCTTACATATCCAGATGTAGGATTCTTAGGTGAGACAAAAAAATATCTAATTGAAAAGAGTGTGAGTAATAGCCCTTGCAGTGTTATAGGTTTGTTGACGGTTTTCTGACACACTGAGTTCTCAAAAAATACATTGATAGAAGCAAACTTGCACTATTTTTCTGAATTAGAAGAAAGAAGAACTTTTTTTTTTGGGGGGGGGGAGGGGGGCGAGGTGGAATACAATATTAAGTAAGTGTTTTCAGATCAACTCATCCAAAGAAATCACAGTGAGAAATAACTGTAGAATGAAGGTGGAAGTAGAACGTTACTGGGAGGTCTTCTGTTTACCCCGTGTATGAAGCAGAGAAAAAGAGTGGTGCATCAAACCATGAGCTTTACACTAGCAGTCCTTAGGAGAAAAGATAGCTCCTTATTGGCATAAATTGCTACCTACAGAGTGTACTATATGGTATCTTCAAGATTTTCCATTCAGTATTGTACAGTTCCACAGGATGGGGATTAACACACATTCAGTCTTTACCTAGGGATCACTGACAGCTCTAGCTTCCAAACAGGCCGCATGATTACAGGTTAATGACAGGACTTCAAAGTATGCTTTTAAGTTGTCCTTCTTTCAAAAGTATTAAGATAGATATACGAGAAGCACAAGAACCACTTGTATGATTTGAATTAAACTACAAGCAGCTTTTAAATGAAATGCTGATTTTCATGATTCAACACTTTAGTTAAATGAATAAGACAAGATCATGCTTAAAATTATCATTCAAACCCACAGTTTTAAACCAGCAAAGTGTGCAGAGCCTATCTTATTTATGCAAGTTCAGTGATAAACATACAGGGTTGATGGTAAGGAGAAGCCTAGTGGGACTGTTCAATTAATTAGGCCTCTAAAATAATTGTACAGAACTGGCATCAATTTTCAAATAAAATCAAAATAGCCTAAATTATTCTTAATAAATGAATAAGGGTTTGCCCTGCACTCATTTAATGTAAGCATAGTACCCCTCTTGTTTTACAACCAATCTGAAACATTACCTATTTGTTGAATCTGAAAGAGTATGAATAAATAGGAAAAATAAATTTGAATCTTAATTAAAAACTCACATTGACAACTACAAATGAAGCCATAAGAGTAATGACAGATACTGGTTCAATATAGACCTTTGTGCTACATGTGAAGCCAGAACATCTTTTGCTCTTCACAAATACTCCGTGTAAGGACAGAGTATTTACTAATTTCCTCACACCAGTGTCTTCACATACAGAAGGAAAGAAACATGCAACAGAGGTGCCAGCATCATAGGTACATGTAGAAAATTAGGCTCTTCAAATTATCTCTAGTGCATCTACTTAAGATGGTTGGAAACTTTCATGTTGGTCTGTCGTTTGATTTTATGATGTCAAATAATTATTTCAGCAAATAGAGGCTCTGAAAAGAATGAGACCAGTCATTCTTGTACTCTTTTAATTAAGTTAATATATAATTTAATGTTCATCAGAGAGTACTTAGGGCTGTTTCCTGTATTGGTAGACCAGAGATGCAGTATTGCTGTCTTAGAAAAACTTCTGACTGACTGCTGTCATATCAGCAAGCCCAGAGTTTGTGCATGACTGTCGTTAACCGTTTGATTAGTCTTGCATGTTTCAAGCCATCTTTCAGCGCTTTACTTTAGTCAAAAATCTAAATGTACTTTTCTGAACTTCTGAATGTTTTAAACTTGGTTTTCATCCCAAGTAGGAATAAAGAGTTGAAATAATCCAATTCTGCATTAAATGGAAAAACCACCTTGTTTCCACACATTTGTTTTAGAAAAAAAGTTGTCAGCATTCTTAAACTGAGATTGTTTATTTTACTTTGGTGACTGCCTCATATACTGGGTCAACTGAAGGTCTGCCATTAACCTTCTGTCTCCACCTCCATGGTTATTTCTTACTGATTTGGTCTGGCAATCAGTTTGCCTGTATCCGTGCTTGTCAGTGAAGCAGTCAGAAATGAAGTGGTCCTGCCCTTGCAAGGAACCTTGTATCTGTCTCCGACCCTGCAAGTTTTGTTCAGCCCATGTTGCTTGATGTACAGCTCTGCACAGGGGGCAGGGTCAGGAAAACCTCCTGCACCTTCTGGCCAGCTGCACTAATGACCTTGGACTCTGTAAAGTGTTAAAGTAGGGAGGGGAGAAAACGTCTAAGGAAACGTATTGCATACTGTAAGAAATATACTGTAGCTGTTTGTACTTTTTAACAAGTTTGGATGAGGTCTGTAGCTAGTCCCACTGGCTTATTCCACCCCTGCATTTGTGTAAAAGGAGAAAAAAGATTTCAGCAAAATTAAGAAAGCTGTAGTGTGGGTGGACCCCTGTACACTCAACGTAAGAGCAATCCTCGTTCTGATGTATGATAACTGAGTACAAAATTATGCTTATTTCATTTTGGTATTCCTGCATATACTCTTAATTCCCTGGCAGTGATTTTATTTTATTTTTTTAGGAATAGAAATCAAATTAAGACATCTGTATATGTCTAAGTAGGCCAAAGCTTCAAGTTTTTACCCTGTATCTCTTGAACTAACTTAATTTCAGATGAATGGCTTTTTCTAGTATCCTTGTATCTAGTGATCATCTTTATGTGGAGTTGATTTAGGCTCAGTTTTAATGGAAGAAAAAAACTCGTCCTGCACTAACAAACATTTTGTTTTTCACTTTTGTTGTGTTTGAATTAATGACAAAAAAAACCCCAAACTAAAACCACTTTTTAAGATGCAGTGATGATGAATTTTGGTTCAAGTTGATAATTTTTGCAAGATGTGCAGATAAGCAGCAATGAAATTCTTATTTAGATGTAGAACTTCAAACATCAGGGTCTCCCCCCAGAAACCTCATGGCACTGTGGCACTGAGAAACCATAAAAATTCTGCTCTTAGGAGCTGTATTCATTTCGCCTAGCTGTAAGTAGCTAAAGGATACTGCCCCTGGTGTGTTGTCAAGACCCCTCCCTGGTTCTGCTCCTGGGGTAAGGACATGCAGGACATGCCTGCATGCCTAGCTCCCAGAGTGTTTGGGGCGAAGTCAGTTGCCATTATTCAATGGCTCCTGTATCCTGTAGCCCTTCTATTACAGGATATTGTTATCTGCTTTCTTTTTGCTTCAGAGGAGATGCACTGTCACTGTTGTCAAAAAGTTAGGCTTTGAAATAGATTTCACGGAGTCCTTAGATGTCAAGATGAAGACTGCAAATTATCTTCACAAGTGAAGTTTTGAATATTAATATTGTAAGTTTGTTCTGAGTTGCCTATGCATGAAAGGTTTAGTGAGTTTTTGTCAGGGTTAGAAGTACCTTACTGGTAAACAAATGGCACATTTTTTGATAAAGACATTTATACAGAAAGCCTTCTGTAGAATCTGTGCTGCACTGGAGCTTCTTTCTAGCTATAGTTTCCCAGTTAATGATGTATAATAATGACTGAAAAGCTAAAAGATATGGTTACGCAACTTCCTCTTATGGAGCATATTGAGCTTCATTTGCAGAGTGATCAGGAGGCAAATTATTTATGGGTTTGTTTCAGTTATTTGAGAATGTTTAGGACTAAAAAGAATCCCACTGCAAGACGAGGGCCAGACAGGTTTAGCCAGGTAAGACCATATGAATAGAAAACAGTCTAATTCTGAGGTGAAATGAAAAAGCTTCTATTTCACTTTCGAGCATTGGGTCAGGTGACTCAGAAGCAAACAATGACATATCAGGAAGGAAAATTATTATATCAGGCAGCAGCATGTGTTTCTCAGATTAGGCTTCTTGAGCAAAATTAGATTAAGATTTTCTTTCATCATTCTAATTAAACTATTCTGCCCTTTTCATTGTCTTAGGTCATTGTTGATGAATGACAGAGGAGAGCCTTGACTGCTGCTTCCCAAATATAATTAAATTTGATGGTTTTCAGTGGAAAAGGTTATATATTTGTTGAATTTAAAGCAGCTGAAACAGAAATAGCAACTACATATATTGAAAGTTAAACTGTGCACCTGCATATGTTGGATTGGATAGGTTTGAATCTTTAATTCAACCTTTTTTTCTTTTAAATTGCTCTTCATTTTCTAGAGTTCTTATGTTTAAGATTTAAGATAACCATAAACTACAAGTAACTTTTTAGATTTCCATGCAGGAGGTCAACTGTACCTAATTAGTGGACTGCTGTTGTGTTGTGTGTTCAGAACACTCCTACTCAACTAGGAAGTAATCTTTGTTCACTGAGTTAACCAGGCAGTTCCCAGTGATGCTGTCTGGAGTGTGAGCTGCCTTGTGCACAGGCAGAATTCATGCCCAACATGGAGCAATAATGTGAGCTTGATATAAAGGGGAAGGTGTAATTTTGCAGTGCAGACATCCTAGAGTTCACTTTGCTAATCAAAACCAGAGGACTCTCCCAGAGCTTCAGTCCATCTCAGAGTTAGATTTTATGCTGTTTAGATTAAATACTGTCCATTAAGAGAGTTTAGGAAAGCATATGTAAATGTCAATTGCAATTAATTCCATGTACTCTCAAAAGACTGACTACTGACAGCACTGGGCATTTAACATTTGCACTCATGTTCTTGAGCAAGCAGTAACTGCATCCCTCTACATGTAATACAATGTTTGAGAAGTGTGGCCTGTGTTTGTAGTAATCCTTATTATATTGCAAATATACCTTTAGCATGTTGCCTTATGTACTAATTGTCTTCTATACCTTTTCCTAGTGTAGTGTACATTATTCACTTTGCAGTTCTAGCAATATTCTCACAAGCTTACTCTGCGTGTGTGGAATGTATCATCAAATATGGTCAGCAAAAATATTCACTTGAATTTGAGTGACTTCTTATTCACTTAAGGGCACAGTAAGACTGTTCACCAACTGAATTTTGAAGGGGTTGATACAAGCCTTCAGGTGCTATGCGGATAAAAATGTAGGGACAGATTCCATTTCATAGGCAGTTGTTGACAAGCACAGATATGCTTAACAATTTCTTCAGAAATCTATTAATAGCCTTTTCTATTTAAATAACTAAATTCCATGTCAGATGAATACTGGTTCTTTTCTTCCGTTACATTTTGCACATTGCTTAATGCTGAGCAATAGACTGAGTTTTTCACACCTCGCTAACAGTATCTACTTCCTGTGTGTGTTTTAGTTTGGACAATGACACTGGATTTGTATTCCTTAGGTTGTTAATGCGTGATCTATAAGTACGTCGAACATGGTAACCTCTAGACACTCTCTGTATAAATAGGTTTTTCATGAGCAGTCAAGCTAAAGTTTTGGGGGTTTTTTTTCTGCATGGATATTTGTATGGATATTTGTTCTTCTTCTTAAGTACACCACTGGTGTCCCTAAATGCTGTTCCCTTTCCTGGCTCTATACAACTCCCTTATTGGGCCAATTAATGCACAGCTGCACCCAAATGCCGCTTTGCTATTTGCTAATGTGGGACATCTGCCTTTAGGGGAAAAAGGTGCGTGACAGAATTTTGTCTGTTCGTCTGCTTCCACAACACAGCCCAGCCACAAACTTTTAAGGAATTTTTTGGGAACTTAGGGGTACAGAAGTGACAGAAAAAAATTTAAACTTTGACTAATAAAAGAGTGTAAAATGCCCTATCACACAGAGTTTTTCATGGGGAGTATGTTGGTGATTTAAGTAAAAAGAATGAATAGTTGTAATTAATTGCATCATAGCTGTCATTGATCATTTTGAGAAGTTAGATATTCGAAGAAAGACAGATAGAAATTATCAAATGTAAACTTCAATTATGAAATGGGCAAGAAGAAAAACTAGCATTGTAAGCCAGTGACTTTACTTAAATATTCTTTGTTTTCCAGTGAAAGGGTTTTCCCATCATAGTTCATAGGAAAGTGAACCTTTGAGTTGGGCACAATTTATAAAATGTATGGTCCAAATTAGCCTAAAAATCGAATTGGAAAACTGAGCTAATGTAAATATATATATATATAAGAAAATCAGCAAATTGATTTAAAGTATTTTTATACCAAATCCATTATTACGTTCGAAGAAATCTTATGTTTCTGGCTCTGCTGTCTCCAGGGATGCAAAATTACCACGTTGTATTTTTTTCCCCATTCTCAAAAGAAAAGAAAGTACTTTTGCTTTGAACTTAAAAGCTATTTTTTTGTCTTGAACATTCTATTTGAGAACTCTATCAGTCCCTTCAAAGTCTGTGTATGTCTATTTTTCTTTTATATGTGGTATAATACCATTTAAACAATGAAAACATGAAGTTTAGTGTCCAGCAATGGCTTTTAACAAGTTCTTTTAGGTACTTTAACTAAATCTAACTTAAAACTAAATTGTTCTGCATTGCTATTTCTTTCTTTAGAATCCTTGAATATGTATATTTTTTTACTGTTTTATCATGAATAAATTACTTGCAGTTTTAGCCTGTTCAATAAAATTATAGAATATAAGTTAAAGAAAGAAATAGAAAGAGTTGATCCCTCATTCTGAGAGATTGATCTAGGATTTCTTGGAGATTAATTTTAGGAAATAATTCTGAATTTATTTATTCTTCTTTTTAATTTTTTTTTTTTATTTCTCTGTTCAGATGGAAGACGTCATAGCCCGCATGCAAGATGAGAAAAATGGGATTCCAATTCGTACAGTGAAAAGTTTTCTTTCCAAGATTCCCAGTGTCTTTTCTGGTAAGAGTCAAAGTGAATTTCATACTATTTTAAAGTTTTCACTCTGCCTTATGTAAGCAGATGCTCTAGTGGGAAACACTTTTAAATGACTACTGTTGAGAATTCAGTCATCTGGTCTGGAAGAGACATTCTCTATCTTTGAATACTTTAATTATAGAAGTTTTTGATGTTTCTCTCAAATTGGAGTGGGTTTACAGAGATATTTTTGTCCTAAAAATTAGGTGAAGGGATTCCTTAGTTTACTCTAAAAAGTTAATTATCTCAAAATGGCAATATTTTTATGACAGGTCAGGTCTGGTTTTTAGCCAGTTTCAGTAGCCAGTGTGAGGTTAGGGTATTGGCCAGTACATGAAGATAAGAAATATAATGGCAGCAGAACAAAAGAAAAATCATCATCACCGCACTCTGCAACTGATACTGATTAGGGGCTGTGACATTATTGCAACATTCATGATCTGCTTCTGTAGCTGGGTGCCTGAGAAAGTAAGGCTGAGATCTTTGTGGTGATTTGCAAGACGGCTGTAAACTTTATAGCTAGTCCAGGTCAGTATTGTCACAGGCACAAAAATCTGTGCATTTATTTATTAATTAGCACATACTTATTCTGTTATTGACATAATTTTATGACAATTTATGCATTTATATATGTGGCTATATACTCCAATGAGTATCGTATTCCTTTGAAATAGATGCCATTGTTTAACCTAACTTTCCCATACTCTGTAAGCGTGTATCCTTATACAGAAAGTATTTATAGAAGTTTCTACTGTCCAGAACAGCCAGAAGAATTCTATATTTTAATTTTCAACCTTTGGAATGTTTTTGCTGGTGAATAATCCTGTCATAAAGACGGATAGAGCCTTAAGAGTGAACGAAATTGCTGCATGATTTTAGAAACTACTTGCACAAAAACTAGCCTCTGAAGAATGGACCTTTATTTGCCATGGGTCAGTGCAGCATGGTATCATACTGAATAATTCATATTAATTTTTAATCTCTGCCTTACCTTGTGTAGTATGGATTTCAAAATATAAAGACCAAATGTCTTTTTTTTTTTCCACTGGAATAGACATCATACTTTTAAAGGTTGTGTTAAAATTTATATACAGTTACACATAGCAGTTACTGATGTAACAACTTTTCTATTGATGCATTAACTTTATTAGCTTCAGAGGGAAATAAAAATCACAGGACAGTTCATTGTTTTGCCTCTTTTCTGATTTTCTCCTTCAAATACCAGGGAGTACCAGTAATTTTTGCTACACATGAATAAAACTCGCACCAGAACTGTGTAACTGTCATTTTAGTTCAATTAATCTACTTTTTTGTCAGTTCTCTATCCTGAATGGAACCTGAAAGCTTCAAACCTATGTCCTCAGTGGCTGATTTCATTCAGTGTGCTAGGAGTTTATGTGTACGTAGCAAACAAATATCGGCTTGAACTCAAAACTGTTGATTGCTAGGAAATACGAGAATATTGTCTAAGGATCATGATGACAATAATGCAAATATATTTAATAAAATATAGTAATACTACAGTATTGTAGTACTGTAAATACCCACAAAAGCATCAAAGTAGATGCTCTCCAGTTAAAATATACATATGTATATGCTCATATATTTTTTATATACATATATATATGTGTGTGTGTATGTGGGGGGGGGTGTGTGTGTCTGTGCATAAAAGATGTCTTGTATGCAGCCATCTGTGCAGGATTATGCCTCATAAATACTGGAGCTTTGCAGTTGTTTGCTATTTTTTTTTGTGGGGGGAAGCAAAATGGATAGCACTACCACAGTGAAATGATCCTGCAAGCTCTTAGAAAAAAAAACTCTAGGAGTCCTTTAAGCAACTTGTGAAACCTAAATATGCCCATAAATTGTCTGTAGGAATAGGGTCTTATGTGATATAATTTTAATTGTTATTATATGTTGTTCTATATATTTTTTAATTTTTATGTACTTTTATTTCATACTATTGAGTCTAAAAATGGCAAGTGAGAAACTAGTTGAAAGAGCAGTCAGTTTTTTAAAGCTGAATTATTGACCATCTCTAAGATGACTGCATTAGCAAAATCAGCCTGAGGAATGGTATTTGAATTTAACAGAATGTTTTGATTGTAATAAATAGGATGATGAATTATACTATCTCATTTACTGAGTCATTCCCAAAATGTTTTCGTAAGTAAAATATCTACAGAGAGAAACATTTAAAATATAGATATCTCCCTATACACTATACACATTTTTGTGCTTCAAAAAAATATATTCTTAAGTGAAAGATTATTCCACTTGGTGAAATTTTGAAAATATGAGGAATCATTTAGCTTTATGTTGTATATATTCCATACATTCATAGACAGCAAATAAAAATTTGAAACTTTTAAGGCTCTAAGGAAAAATGTAGGCAGGAGATTTTGCTCCTTCTATGTGATTATGCATTTTGATGAACAAAAGAAGGGCTTTATTGTTGTTGTCTTCATGCTTTTGAAATGTTCTGGAGGAGTGAAGGAGATAGTGTATCTAGACATCTTGATGGTCAACAATAATAACTGCATGAAGGTTGTTATGGGCATTCTTTATTAACACAGATTAGAGTACTAGGAATAAAGAGGAGGTGATTTTCCTGGTCCATGGTTCACCTTTAGACCTAGAAATGGATAAAAAAACCTTGCTTGAAATGATGAATTTAGGGAGTCTGACATATGAATCGTAGAGATTAGAAGGAGCTCTAAAATATCATTTTTATTTTTGCTAAGGAGGGATACAAAAAAAGAGCCAAAGCTTTGGTGTTCAGTTTGAAGCAGAAAGAATAATTCAGAGTTTACTGACAAAGCACTGCAATAGTTGAGGGCTCTTTTGGAGGTCTTTGTGGGGTGGTGTGGGTGGTTTAGCCAGTATTAGTGCTGAAATCTTCATAAGCTAATCAGAACATGAATGTTTCATTAAGAAGACGTAGTGATGTCTTGTGGTCATCATGGGATATCAGTGTGATTCTTCATAGGACTTTAAAGAGTGTAATACTTGGGTGAGCTTGGTGATGAATAAAACCTGTGGAGAATGTTCCATTTGAGTGGTGTGTAAGCTTGAGTGTGGAACATGAGAATTTTTATTGAAGGAGCAGGGAGAACTATGGGAAACATAAGATCAGCTAAAGAATGCACACAGAGAGAGAATAAAAACTGTTCAAGAAAAACCCACTCATACTAGTTATTACTGGCTGTTTCTGATGCATGGCTCAATGATTTTGCAATGTAATCACAGCTTGAACCAACAAAAATAGAAAAAGGAGATCAGTAGAAAGGTGTGTTTTTAATACCTCCTGTGTTAAAGAGAAAATGAAAACATTAATTTACCTTTCACTGGAAAATATAATCCAAGTGAGGTCTTTAGTTTTGTCTCATTCCTATAGGTGAAGCTGATATGGTATTTTTTCCATATAAACATTGTGTTTTTCCATTTTTTATAAAGATTATTGTCGTCATACCTAATTTTTTAAAATGCTTTTCCTGATCTCAGAAAATACTTATTTCTCTTTTACCCGAGAAATCATGAAAATAACGAGATATTGCATTTTGATTAGCAAATGTATTAATATAATGATTGATTACCAGTCTTTGAGCACTAGTAGCAGTATGCTTGATAAAAAATTAAAGAATTTATGTGTTTAAACATAAAAAAATCCAACTTAAAAGCAGACCAGCAGTCTCAGTAGCCTGGTCACATGTAGTGAGAGACTCCAGATAAAAACAGTGTTATAGTAGCTCATTTCACTCACAAATCACGGGTGGGTGAGCCCAAGGAATGAGTCACAGGGACTACCTGCAACAGTCTTACTTATTATATAGAGGCAGGCAGCAAAAAATGAAGAGCAGTACAGTGGGAATTGGATGACTCAGGGGATTAATAACAGGAAAGAGAGTTTCTCATTAGTTTTGATCTTTTTCAGTTGAGTAAGGAGTTGTTAACATCTGATGACTTCTCAGTGCTGCATGTGAAATTAGTTGATTGGTTTATCCACTTCACTACTGGAGATTACTGACCTGAAATACAAAATGAAATAGAAAGCTCTACTACTTGGTTTGGCAAGAAGTAAAAGCCACAAAGCATAACACTTCGATCATCCGGTACCTTTAGAACAAAGTAATGTTGCATTATAGGTAAATAAAAGGATTTTGGAATTTGCATTTTTGATGGATTTTCCAGAGTAAATTAACCATTTGGGAGAAGACAGGATTCCCATCTCCCAAGTCTTGCATTTTATAGACCTTGTTTTTAACTTCAGTGTCTCCTGTGCTGGGTTGATGACAGGTTCCTATTTTCTTGTTCTATCCATTCCTTCATCTCTTTTCTTGCGTTGTCCTAATGGTAGAATCATTGCTGATTTCTTTATGCCAAATGAGCCTCTTGTTTCTTGCAAACCAGGCCTCCAGTGTTAAAACTGCAAGCTTGCTGCCTTGACGAGGCTCCACTCTTAGTGAAATGCTTTGATGAAAAGTTTGCTGTCAGTTCCCGAAGGACAGAAGCTGGATCATTCCCTCTGCTGTGCCCACTCAGATGGGCAGACTGGAGGAGAGACTTGTCATCTTTACAGTTTCATTTTTCAAAGCAGAATTTTGAGAACAAAAAGTTAATAAACCTCTATTCCCAAATGAATAGTTTGTTTGAAGTTATACCACCGGTCTCTCTTGCACATCACTTTGTCAGAGTGACTGATATGCATTCAAATGTTCACGGTCTTTTGGGAGTGGATATTTTTCATGAGTTTTAGTGTAATGAGTAGAAGAGATTGACTAAGTGGAGTCATAAGATTGGACATACAGTCATTTCCAAGTATTGAGATAATTAGGTAATTAATGAGTGATGCTTTGTATGCTTTACAGAAAACCAAAGTGGATATTTGAGTGCTGTCTGCATCCGGTCAGTTCTTGTTTCTGTTTGTTTGCCTGTATTGGCTGTTGCAGTCCGGTTATGGCCTGCACCCTCCCTGAAGACAGCTTTGGCCCGTAGAAAGAATCAGGAACAATATTTTTGGTAGGTATTAATGGATGTTTTATTTCTCTGACCCCATGGCAGCCAGGAGAGACACAGACCGGCCACATGGCAGCCAGGTCAGGCACCAACTCTCTACCAAAGACCCAGGAATCATGGGACAACCACAGTTTTTGGGGCAGGGAAAACACCTATAACCAATAAGGAACAGGATAACATCAGGGACCCAGGAATCATGGGACAACCACAGTTTTTGGGGCAGGGAAAACACCTATAACCAATAAGGAACAGGATAACATCAGGGAGCCTGGAAACCCCGTGTAACCGTGCTTCAGCTTCCATGCCCATCCCCCAGGGGAGCACCTCAACAATTGGCCTCATTACTGGGATGGTAACTGACCAGTGAAGGGTGATTCTAGGCTGCTTAAAACTTGACAGGACTTTTGTATCTTATGGAAAATCAGATTTGTGACAGCTTTGCTGTTGGGAAGTGCAGAATGAGCAAGCTGTGGTGGGCTGGGATCAAATAAGATGAATGCTCTTGAGAAAGAAATGAAGAACTTGTTCCAATATCTTTAATAATAGAATCATGGACTTGTTTGGGTTGGAAGGGACCTTAAAGATCATCTAGTTCCAGTCTTTCTGCTATGGGCACGGATATCACCCACTAGATCCAGTTGCCCAGGGCCCCATCAAGCCTGACCTTGAACACTTGCAGGGATGGGGCAGCCACAACTTACCTGGGCAGCTTGTTCCAAGATGATTATGCTCTCCATTTTAATTTCAAGATGTGTTAATATCAGACCTTTATTAAATTACTATTAGAATGAAAAGCTTTTCAAAATGTGAAGTTATTTTAAACAGAACAACAAATACTCATTTAAAGGTTATCACTTCTTCCTAACCAAATAACATAACAAAAAATTTTATTCTTATGCTTATTTTTTGATTCAGTGGAAATTGTCATTGGGAGCATTAGTAAAAAGAAGGAAATAAAGTGAAAAAAGTCCAAGGCAATTTTGCAAAATTGTCCTAGGAAACTAAAATATACTGAAAACTCATTGAAAAGTCTTTTAGAGTAATCTATCTGTGAAATAGTCATCATAAATGTCTGTTCCCTTAGATTATGAAAGAATTATTTTCACAGACATTTGCAAAAGAAATAGGTATAGAAGTCTTGTGGTGATGGAAAAAAAAATCTTAATAGTTATTCACTTGTTGTGAGATGGAAAATTGCTAGGAACATTCATTTTCTTAGAGATTTGTCCACATGAAGTGCACAGTTTGAATTAGATGATCCCGTTTCCCAAATGCATGCTTCCTCCCAAATGCCTGTTTCCAGAGAATTAGCTTTGGGCCTTGTTGATCATCAACAGAATTTTTTTCCTACCTTTTCCTACTATGTCGTTTCATAGTGAAAATACTTCCGTCCCTTTGCTACATCTTCTTACTAATCTCTTTGTGTATAAGATTTTGTCACTGTTTCAAGTGGAACAGGATTGGAGCTTTGAAGTGTGAGAACTTTTAAGATGAGTATGGGAAAACCTACTTCATTCACCACAGCCAAAAATTTACCTAGTTTGCCACCACTGACATCCATTCTCTGGGTGCTGGACATGCAACATTCAGGGAAAATGTGGGGTGGAAAGGGAGTCCTGAATCGGCCTTACATAAACCTGAAATGATCAGGAATTCCACAATCTATCACAGCTTCAATTTTACTAGGGTTCCATTTTTTCTCTCATTAACACTGATTAATAATTGTGGTTTTCCATTGGCAACAATGAGTAGTACTTTGAGAACACAGAGAGAATAGCCCTGTCCAACCCACACATACAAACATAAGTATCACGCATATTTAGGCCATTTGTATTTGCCCATGGAGGCAGTGCATAATATATCAGCTTAACAGAAACCCTCTTAAGCTGATATAAGCAGCATCTGTAGTAGTGATAGCTTAACTGAAATCTGTCATGTGCACAGAGCCCTGTACGAAGAAAAGACTAGATTATGTCTAAAGAAGAGGGAAGATACTGAAATACGTTCAGGAGTTCTATGAAAGTGGTTTTCCTTCCTCTCTATCTCTTGGAAATCTCTTAGAAAGAAATACTAGTGATGCTGCATAGCAATGATTAGAACTAGAGGAATAAGTATCAGTGAGAATTTGCCAGGGATGTGTATTTTAAGTAATTGTTTTAATTAGGAAGCAGAGCAAAGTAAACTATTTAACTCCACCAGTTTGAGAGGTACTTCTATGACTCCAAAGCTGCTTAAATCACATTGGAATTTTTTCACAGAGAAATTTGAGGGAGGCAGAAGAGAAGTGGTTTCTCAGAAAAAAGGGTTGGTACTGTGTCTGCCATCACTAATTTCTGAGACAGGAGGGAAATTTGCAGCTTGTGTTAAGAATGGGGAGAGAAAGTGTGTAGCTGAAAACAAATGAAGTCCCACCATGAAGTCCTTTTTCAGCGTTAGTAATGTTGCCACACTGTGAAATCTGTTTCATGGTACACTTGTTAAATAGTCTCTGGATACTATTTCAGAAATGAACATCCACTTGGGCAAAAGGGAAAGAAAACCAGTCTGGTTCCTCTAAGGTCAGAACCCTTGAGTCTTAAAAAGTATCCATCATCTTGCCAAAAAATCAAAACTTTGCAATGGTACATGGGATTTGTAATGTCACTCTGTATAAGTGCAGTACAATTCTAAAGCTGGGAATATGTGTTAGCAGGTTTGGGTCCTGGGTATAT
This sequence comes from Platysteira castanea, assembly GCA_013397175.1. Lineage (NCBI taxonomy): Eukaryota > Metazoa > Chordata > Aves > Passeriformes > Platysteira > Platysteira castanea. The sequence continues at coordinate 2,156,506 of VYXC01010732.1, read as the reverse complement.
TTTCAGTTAGAATGGAATAGTTACAGGGAATTTCTGCATGCACTGCTGGATGAGCAGGTACTGTAATTGTTTATAAACAGAGACAATAATTATTAATACAATTATATTTTGCAGTACATGCTGAAAATACTCAATTTTTAAATTTATGTGGTTTTGTATCTTATTGTCTGGTGGCATGTTTTTGGTTGCGTGGTGATTATTAACTATAATTTAGCAAGTCATGTAGACATGTGATAAGGCTTGCTGGTATAGGCACAAATAACATATTATTTACAGGTATCCTGCTAGGGTTAATACAGTGTAACTAAATTTCCTTTTCTTTTTAAGATCATACATATCTGTCTCGAATAGTCCCCTTTTCCTCTTAAATGACATCTAACACTGACTCCTTTTGTGACTTTTCAAGCAACATAATTTCTTTCCACTTCAGTTTTACTTTTTTAGTATATAATTTTCTATCGTACTATCTTTAAATCTACTGTTTCAAAGTGATTTGATACATTTAAATGAACTGCATGCAAAAAGAAAGTGGTTCTGTATTTGCAGAATTTAATCATCCATTTTTACAGGCACATACATGTAGTTGGCCAGCAGTTAAAATAATCAAACTAAGTCAAATCATTCCCCGGAGAATATGCCCCTTAAGCAAGAAATCAAGTTAGCAGGGTTTACAAGATTACTTGTGATTTAGCTCCCAATTCTGTTGGTACGAGCTCTGAGGAAAAAGACTTTGTCATTGCACTTGCATGAGAAGTCTGCAGACTTGGCTTTGCAAAAGGAAACAAGGAATAAATTGTAGTAATTGTTTATATTTCTGTTGCTCAAGTTATCTATAGGCTAGTTTTACATGGTGCTGAAGAAGTTCTGCTGCTATTTTCTGTCAACTGCGTTCCTGACAAAAAGTAACATACATTAAGTTAGAAAGTCACCCCCATGGGAAAAAATTTCATGAAGCATACCCTGACTGACAGTCTATCACTATGCAAGTAAAGGGACCATTGATAGTAATCAATTTTCTACAAATTATCAAAATAATTTAAAGTGGAATTATGGTATCAAGAACAATTTGTTAACAGGAAATGAGTGCTCAAATGTGCGATGAGTGTTGCTTACAACGCTCCACACATTTGACAAAACCTATTATACTCCTGAGCTTCGTCATAAAGGTCACTGAGTTTATTGTTTAAAAACCTACTATACTTTCTAGTCTATACAGTTGGAAAGTGAGCCTTGATGTTACAAAACAAGCACGTAAGCTGGCTGTAGTTACCGTGTTTTCTCTTATCCTGACCCCACAGATTAAGTGGTCCCTGAGGCCAGAGGATGTTGGCAGGTTTGGAGGCACAAAGCCCAGTGTTCCTGCTGTGTGCCTTGCTACACAGCATCTATCTCTTTTTGTCTTAGGGATGGAAGACCTCAGTGGGGATGCTCTTGGTTTAGTTGTTTCCTGTCATAGGGAAGATCACTGGAATAGGTGCTGCTTCCCTATGCAGCTCTCCAAAGCAAAGGTTAGACCACAGTGGGAAACAGGCAGAGCTGTTGCAGTGATTATCAGGAAGTCAGAAGGTGCAGGCTGGTGAGTTTGGTGTCTGAGGAACAGAGCAGAAACCCAGGAATCTTCCAGAATCCAGGCAGATGGCACAAAAAAATTACTTAAAAGGTCCTGACTTATTGGTAGGAAGGAGGACACAGTAATTGCTGAGACTTGGCTAGTGAAGGCAAACTAATTAGAAAGCACTGAGAATATTTAAAAAAAAAAAAAAAGGGAAATTAGTATTAAACTCCTCTTCTCAAACACACACTTTTGTAAGATAATATTTTTTTATTAAAAGGCCTGGTAGTGCCTGAGCGTATAAGCAGACACGTGGGACTTTTTTGCATTTTTTTTTTCTTCAGAGGCAATTACCATAGTATTTGTGTGAAAGGCTCTCAGGGATACCAGCACCCATGTGCTTGTCTGATACCAGAATTTTTCCCCTTTGAGATGTTATAATAAATCATAAGATAGCTAAAATGTGGAAATAGTTTAGACATATAGACCTGAGTCTACAGGTCTATATGTCAGATGTTTCGGCTTTTCATCAAGACTATCTTCTTGTAAGTTTTGGACTTATTTATTATGGAAAGAAGCTTGAAGATCTTCATAAGTATACAGTAAAACGCTCAGTTGTTTCCTGAACTGTATTTCTAGACCAGGCAATACGTTGCGAATACAGAAAAGGCATTGAGCCAAACCTTCCCCTTAAAGGTTTGTTCACATAAATTCCACCTTCTGCTTTTCTTCCCACAATTTTACCCTCTCTTCTTTTTTCTAGTTGCTTTAATCAGTAATCAAGTTGAATTCTCCTTTCTTCCATATTCTTTAGAGAAAAATAGATTTTCTTTATTCTCTATTCACTTGTTTTCTGAGTAGTAGTATTTTTCTGTTCCTAGTACCTGAGTTCTAGAAGTGAGTGTTTTCAAAAAACAATTTGGTTGTCCTTTCATGCTTACAAAAGCATCTGTTCAATAGAACAAATCAGAATCTGTCTTAACGAAAGGTGGAGGTGGACTGACTCATCTCTTTGGCTTTTGTGCCTGAGGTCAAATACAGTTTTACAGAAATGTTTAGGCCTTGCTTGTTACCTACATCTTTTCAGACTCTTGATATATCATCTAAAAAATTTATCATGAGTACTAAAATGACAAGCCACGAAGACATAGTTACAATGGTCAGCTTTTGCAGAGGGACCCCATCTGCTCTGCATGAGCAAAGGGCTGGTTGCTTTGGACTGGAAGTAGGGAGAAAATATGGCTATATTAAAGAACATCATGTTGCTCAAGCAGGATTTATGCGGCTAATCTTAATTTTGTGTCATGCTTACAAGGAAGCTTCCAGCAGGCATGATGTCCCCAAACTCTAGACCATTTAATTGAGTAATTGTGTCTGTAATTGAGCCTGTTTTCCAGAAAATGAATGGAAAACTGGACAGTTGCTGAAAGTAAATAGAAGAGTGCAACTTGTCTCGCTTTTTTTCTCTGTCTTAAAAATACATTTCTTCATGTTGAAAAAGAAACAAACAAACAAATGGCCCTCCACAAGTGGAATGTCCATCTCTCTCTGTGCGTTGGTCATAGCTCCTTTGGACAGGCATGGAAGGGACCAGGAGCACAGCTGCAGTGATATGCTGCTGAACTACTGAGCAGGTACAATTCAGAAGTGGTTGTCCTGAGCTCTGTCACACCAGCAGAAAGGTAAAGTATGCATGAATTGGATGGCCAAATATATTGTTTAATTTCAAGTGATGTAGCTGAGATCTAGGAGACGGCTTATAAATTACCTCTGCAATGAGTTAAATGACCTCTGTAATTTAATCACAAGTAGTAAAACTCTCCTCCTATTATTCTAAGGGATGATATGCTGTGTTTAATCCAAACAGTCACCTAGTTAGTTTTGGATTTATTCTAATATAATTACACTTCTGATTATTCTTAAACCTTTTATTTCTAATCATTAATGATGGGATGCAAAATTTTAAAAAGCATTTGAACAAGTTTATGTGGACACAGCTATATTAAAACAGAATTGTGTTTTAGGCAGAGGAAGAACTTATAGGGCAGTTAATAAGCTAGGAAACACAGGCTATTGTAGGACGCTAGAGGGAAACCGATTTCAGTGAAATGCTAAAACTGAGAATCAACTGAACATGAGATACTGTTTTGAAATGTATTTTAGTAGAACGAAAATCAATTGGTAAAGTAATACATTTAAATTAATGTATTAATTGGAAGGTCCCAGTAGAGAAATGGAGGACCACCTGACCTTGGAAAGGGGAAAGGGACTTGTGTGCTCTCAGTTGCAGGGAGGAATTGCAACAGACTTCTGAATAGGAAGTCAATTGGGAAAAGGGAAGGCACCATTAAATCTTTTTAGTGAGGGAAGGAATGGCATTACCAGACACTACCAGTTTAAAGGTTCCAAAGTTCTTCAAGATATATACTTTTTGATCAAAAGCATTGCATGTTTTTGGAAACAGTATTTGTTTGGATTATTTGGGAACAGAGATTATTCGTGTAGGTGTCAGAAAATAGGAAAAGACTTCCTCAGTGTACATAAATTATTAAATGTGGAATGAGTCATTACTTCTAGTGGAAGAAGCAAAATTTTATATAGAAAGTGTGTCTTAACTTATGAATGATGTGAGTTTTGAAGGGCATTCATGTTCTATAAAAGGCTATTTGAATTACAGCTATGCAGGACAAGGTGTCTGTGTAGACATTGTCTTGATTCTCTGTGGTAATGCCACTATTTTGTAAGAATTAAGTATCCTCTTGACACATGTACTGGTGTTTTAAAATGTAATATTATAATTGATTTCAACTGAAAACTCACTGCTTGAGATCTGAAAATTTAAAAAAATTAGATCTCCTTCCAATTTTTTTTCTAACAGTACAGAAAGCAAAATATATATTGAGGTTAGAGATTGAAATGTCAGTTTAGTCCTGTGTATATTACATCTATTTTAGATTGAGTCCTAATTGTTCATCTGAGAAGTAGCTCCCACTTTAAGGGGTTTGTGTCAAACAGTTTTGGATCCTTTTTATAAAAGATGACAAAAAGTCTCTAATTCAGTGTATTGGAAATGTTCTTCTGGCACATTTCTGCAGCCTGGCTATTCAGGCCACTCCATCAAACTTAGACATCAATATTTGCTGAATCTCTGTGCTCAGTTTGTTACTAGTCAAGCCAAAATAGAAACTGTCTGTACTAGCTGTACTCAAAAATGGAATCCTGATATGCAGATAGATGTAGTGAGAGATCTAGAAGTCCAGAAATAAGAGAAATAAATAAAATATAATTTCATGAATGATAATTTATGATTTTCTGTCCAAGGCACCACTTACATGTGCAGATAATTATTTGTTTTTAAAACTGAAATGTCATTTGTGGTTTAGCGAGGGAATTATTCAGTTTAAATGCTGTATTTTATAGTGGGTTATCCAAAGAGGATATTTTATCTACAGAAAAATAGCAAACAGAAAGAAAAAGGGGCACTGCACAGATTGCAAGCAAGAGTCCCTAAGTTTTGCACTAGCTACAGCAAGCATACAAGCAGGCACAATACATGGCAAAAAGAAAAATAGAATATATTAGTTGTAACATTTGCAGTAGGTGTCCTCAGTCAGCTGAAACTCTTCTCAAATCAACATATCTGTCAAGTAAGAAGGAGATTGTAGCCCTGGGTCTCAGATCTAATGGAGGTTTGTATCAGTATTGGAAATCTACTGGAGCTATCTTTTCTATCCTTATTTTGGAAAGGAAAAAGTTCCTCTTGCTGACATAATTCAAAAAATAAAACATGTCTTTCATCTGTGATTAGTATTGACTTGGTAAGTCAGAAGAATAAAAGAAACAGAGTTAAAAATTCTGCCTCAAATCCAAAATGCTTTTTTTTGCTGAGTATTACTATTTCCAAGATGAGATTTTTCTACTGGTAAGTAAACCTGCTAACTGTAGTGCTAATAAAATGAACAGAGTCATTTGAAAGATTTGTATACATAAAACCAATACCTAAATATCTTTTACAGGAAGAAAAATTTGAGTAAAATCCATACACATTTGATTAGATATTCTTCACTTGGAATCTAAGTTACTGAACTGAACATACACCACAGCACTGATACACGAAGTGTGTGTCTCAGCAGCTATGAAAAAGCAGCCTCCTTTTTATGGTTATTGGTGAGGAGTCTGAAACTATTAGTGGGCTACAAATGAGGCAGCACCCAGCAAGATCAGAGAAAACCAAGAAAAACTTCCCCCGCCCCTGTGCTCAGGGCCCTGGGCTGCTGCTGTGCTCCAGGAGAGGGGAGCCCTGTCCTGTGCCTGCTGCTGCCACTGCCGGGAGCTGGGTGCCACATGTGGGTACTTAGTGGAGCTGCCCCGACTGAAGAGCAGGGCTTGGAATCCCCAAACTACTCTCAACCAGCGCTGCACTGGGTGCTCGCGTATGAGACAGACTCCCTCTGTGGCTGCATTAGAGGCCCAGTTAATTGTCTGAAATCTAACAAAGTGTGGGTGCACCCATTAGGAGTGAGATTTCGCCTTGGGTTTCCAAAGGTGTTTACTCTCTATCTCTCTGCAAAGTTCCTCTCTACAGTTTCCAGTCGAGAGTGTTTACTAACATTGTCAAGCCTAGCACTGAATCACACAAATTGTCCTTTAATGGCCATTTGTAACTGCAAAATAGTCCCGTTTTCCCTATGCAACTTCTGTATAATACAGCAAACTGAGTGTAATTAGCATTTCAAAAAATGTAAAGGACATGATAGGAATTAAAGTGCTGGAAAAGAGTGATCAGTATTATATACATGCTATATTTTTTCATGACCTTTTTATCTGGCAGATACTCAGGGTAATATATGGTTATAGTGCAACAAAATCAGAGAGAAAGCCTGAAGTTGAACTCATTTCATTGCTCAAGTGTTCAGTTTATATTCGCTCTCACTTGCTTAAGTAACAGCAAAAAAAGAAAAATCTGGCAAAATGAATTTTTGGCTAAAAATGGTTAATGGCTAACATTAATAAAAAAGATGCACCAAACCCCATTTATCTTATGCCCAGCCATCAGTGCAAATGATATGAAGGATTTCCATATGAAATAAAATCAAGAAGAAGCCTGATATACTTTGAAGTCCTGCCTGAATTCATCATGTTAAACACTGACCTTTATCTGTATGTTTCCTGTATCTTGCCTGGCTTTTATAAATAAATAGACCAAGGGTCATTCATTATTAAAGAAGTACTTGAGATAGATAGTTCAGCAGTCTAACAATCCATGTCATTAAGGCTGAATCTTCCCATTTGAAGCAACATGAAATTTGCCTGTCCTTCTTTAATTTTGTTTTTTTAATATTTTGAGTATAGTGTTTCTCTTGTAAATGCACCAACCCCCGCCCTCCAAAAAAACTAGTTTTGTGAAAAGCATACTAGCATAACCTATGGCTCATAAATGGGGCTTAAAATTAAGCCTCTTGGATTTTCATCATTGGCTTAACCATTCTCTTTTTGTGGCTGCAGTCTTTCCATGTGTCCTCTCTGGCCACTATCACAGCTATAAAGTGAACAAGTGAACTGTGTACTCACTTCATCATAGTAATACTAGGGGGCTTAATGTTGCTGGAGTTCTTCCATGTACCATTGCACAAATTGTAAATCAATTAAATCATTTTCTGCAATTCTTTGCAGGGCACTTTGTAAATTTTACATCTTTAGGAAATAACACTTGATTTAATAGTGCATCTTCTGTGACAAACTCGTCGTTGACAAAAAATTGTTGTTTCCCTTGCTGAAAAGGTTTTTTAAGCAGTGATCATTCTTCTGTCAAATCCTTTCCCTTGTGCCAAATATAACCAGCCTTGGTGCAGGGGACCACATCAGTCAAACCCAAGACAACAGCAGGTCCTTCAAATAATATGTCCCTCAATAACCTCGTCCTACTTGTTTGTACATACCCACTTGTCTTTCCCTTTGCTTTGTTTTCAGCAGTTACCTAACTGGCATTTAAGATACTCCCTGTCTGACACCCCAGCGACCTGTCCTTCCTCAGCCTCCCTGCACACAGAGAGAAGGGCCCACAGCTTCTCCTGGTTTTTACATAATGTGACTTTAATGACCAGCATTCGTCTACATTTCCTTGTGAAGGCATCAATCGTACATCAAACAAAGGAAGTGTTTGTGTGGGAGGGAATATCATCACATTGCTAATGCCTCTGGTAGAGCAAATGTGTTCCGTGTCAAAATAACCTGAATGTTTCTTCTTTATAGAGTGTGACCATGCCCAATTTAGAGCATGGTTGCTTTAGTTTGCCTAGCATAGGAAGGTGCTTGAGAGACGGTCAGGACATCTTAAACAATATGAAGAGTTGGAATCCTTTTTCTGCATATCCCTTTTGCCTGACAGGGATAGCAAAGGTGCAGATGAGTATAAAAATTTACAGTATTGTATAGAGAAGTTTTTTATGTTAGAAGTAAATACCTCTAGATGGTTATGGTTATGGTTTCACTACAATTTTGCATGCATACTGACCTTAGAAGGAGTAAAGAAATAGACTTCAAGTTTCTTACGCAACTTTAAATTTAAACTTCATTTTTTTTTCTGTAACTCTCAACATATGTCATAGATGAGAAGAATTTGAGCCATACTTCAGTATCTTGTTCAATCACTTCTTGAAACTATGTGGATTCGAAACTTTTGAAGTATTTTTAGTGATCATAACAGAGTTACTCTGGATTTTCCCATTGCAGCCAAGAGAATGGTTTTATAATATTCCCTTTGATTTCTCATTCAATAAAGAGAAATTACTTTTAAGCATAGCACCAGAATTAAAACTGTACTTGAAATTAAAGCTTAAAAGGACATGATTCAAAACTGCCAAAATAGTTAGTTCGTTCTTACTCTTATTTTCAAAGAAAGCATCTTTTAGATGCTAAATTCCAGATACCTCCCAAATGTTTTCATCCCCACTGTATATAACTCACTGTCTGGAAACTGATATAACTGATATAGTAGTTACAGGAGCTGTGATTTTACAAATACATTTTCCAAGTGGTATTTGCTATATAAAATTGCCAAAAGTGTTAGCTTTTCAAGGCTCATCTGTTTTCTTTACTACATGGTAAGATGAGAGATGACTCATCATCAAGAGAGAGGCATGATATGAGATAAGGAGAGCTATCTCTGCTATGATTATAGTGTTTATATTGGCCAATAAGAATATCTTTGAATTTAGTTTAGGTTAAAATGGAAGTGGCAAATTATTAAAGATATACAGTGGAATAAAATTTTTACTTATTCTGATAATGATTGACAAGGTAACACCTTAACAGAAAAAGGGAGATGAAATTGCCCATTATTCTCTTCTTATTTTATCTCTTGTGTCTAAAACTATAAATTGAATATCCCTGAGTGCTCTGTGTAACAGATCCTATGGCTCTGTCCTCTGGTCTTGTCAAAGGGATCATAGAATCGTAGGATAGTGAGGCACATCCATCTTAGTTCTGTTCAAGCCTTCTACATCTGCTTAATTTAGAAGAATTGTCCATTAAGAGCATTTCTGATGCTATATCTGGCAAACCAGTTTTCTGCTGTGAAATGTTTTCAGAGCCACACTTTTCTAGGAGATTTTTTTTGACATTGCCATTATCAGGAAGTACTGCAATACTAAGTTTTTCTTTTATTGTTTTATTATTATACTTTGGTTAGAAGCTGTCGTATGAGTCAGAAAAATGAAGATGAAAAATTCTGTTTGTATTATGCTAAAAAAAAGGTTTTGCCCCTGTTGAATCACACATTTTGATAGCATTAAAGGAAAATATTTTTAATTTTTCAGTTTGTGCAAAGCTTTGATGTTTGATGTTGGGGTTCCACTTCATATCAAAATGAAGTTTGAGAGCCTCAGAATGTGCTGCAAGGTAAGAAACTCTGGTGTCTCACGGGTTCTGTTGTGATTCGTGAAGCATCCTTTTGAGGATGCACTTTGAGGAGGCTGGGGAAATTCAGAGAATAACAAGTCAGGGGCCTTATTGAGCAACCACTGAACATGATTAACACAGAAGATCTTCATTATTCAGTTAAATTGTCACATCAGAAATGTTGATTGTAGGGTCCTTAGCAAAGGGACTCACTGTTCCAATGTGTTTGAATAGCAATTAGTATAAAATGCTTCCATATTAAAATTACTGAATGAGCTCTGCAACATGAAATAGGCAGAGTAACTCCTACCTCTGCCAGATCATCTGCCTTCACTGATATGCTTGGTTTGGTGATCATCATCTTTGCTAAGTTCAGAGTACTTCAAATTTAGGCATCACTAAAGAATTACATGTTTGTATTTGCTATATCTGTAGCAAGAGTTACTTGTGGCTGTTTCATCTTAAAAACTTGTGCTCAGAGCTGTATTTTTCCTCTATTTTCTCAGTGCACGTGTTCTTGTTTGAAGAACAAGAACTTGTCTACCTTTGTTAGCTTACTTTCTAAAAGCAAGAAAACACTAACTAGCAAGGACATCTTTCATAACGCAAGCTAAATGATAATTTTAAACATGTGAGAAGGAAGAATTGCTGAAATGTAAAGTGTATTAACAGTAGTAAAACCTTGTTGCTTCCTTTCCCTGAGTGACAGTCATTTCTAGAAGCATAACATGAGGGGAAACTCAATACTATAAGTAAGAAAGGAAATCAGTTTTAAAGTTCAATCTATAGATATTTTTTAATATACTCATCTGAACTAGTAAGCCGTCACTTTTGGTACCAAAAAAAAAAAAAAAAAAAAAAAAAAAAAAAAATTAGAAGCATATAAATAACCATGGAACCATGGAATGTTGTTCCAGAAATGGCAACGGCCAAAGCCATACTCTTTGTTAAGTCAATAAAATATGAGAGTAGTAAATTTGAGATGAAGAAGTTCTTCTGATATTTGCTGACTGGTTTGAATTGCTGCCGTGTTTGTGTGCTGCAGGACAAACAGAGTGGTCATCTCTCACTTGAGAGCAGCATGCTTTACTGGCTGTTAATGAGGCTAGCAAAAAAAGATCCTCCTCCTCTGAGATCCTGCTCTCTTCTGAGCCTATGGAAGAAATGCTGCACCTTAAACTGCTATATTTCCCAGTTCCATACAGTCAGGAAAGTGATACTGTGCAGAGTCAGGCCCACTAAGGGTGCACCCACAGCTGGAGGCTGGGAAGCTCTCAAGAGGCTCGAAGCAGACTAGTGGAAACCTTTTCTAACCCAAAAACTTTACGGAGTAGGATTCATACAGTTGCAAGGTGTTACTTGGAGTGCCGTGCAGTGAGCTCTGCTGAGCCTATGGAAGGGATCAACAAAAGAAACAAGGAAAGTTATGTGTAAGCATGAGCCTGTGTTCCCATCCACTGGACGTTATTTGTTGAAAACAGTGCTACGGCAGGCATTTTTTTTTATATTGGTATTTGACAGGAGCCCAGTTTTATGCAGGGCCAGATAGGACTGGAATAGTAGAAAGGAGGACTGAAACAGCCTAGTATATACTTAGTTTCAAAGTATAAACCTGCCTCACTCAAAGTGAAGCAGAAATTTGAAGGGGATAAGCTGCTTAGGACTTCCCTTCTAGGCGACTTACATCCATCCATCCTGTTTTGTATCAAAATTCTCACCAGTCATATTACCACTACTCCCTTTCTCCTGTATTTTGAGAGGAGAATGGTTCTGTTCCCAGGCAATCAAGGGGAAGTGATCTGCCTGCTGCCATAATCAAACTATTTGCTAGTCCAAGCACAAGCATCCTTTGCTGCTCTCCCCTGATTTCTTACCTTCTTACAGAAAGGTAGCAGGAGAATCGTATTAATTGCTGATGCCAGATTGAACAGGGTATATTTATCTATGAAGAAATACTTTAAATTTTTGAATTTTGGGGTTTTGGTGTTTTTTATTTCCTGTTGCAGGAGAGGGATGCTAGTTTTCTTTTGTAATCTGCTGATGAATTCATTTTAGCTCTCTTAAGGATGTAAGAAGATTGAGCAAGGACATGATTTTCCCAAACGTCTTCTTGCCCCATCCCTCCCAACTTTGGGACCATATTTCAGGTAGATGGCACAATTCCTTAGCTAACTGACAAATCTTTATTCTCTCCAGGCCCTCAGCACAAGAGTTGTGTTTACTTTTGCCTTCCACTACTAAAAAGTAATCCTAGTACTGGATATCTTGGATATTTGCTTTATATTTCTTTACAGATCCTGCCTTTATTTTCCCAAGAGACTATATATCATCTGTTTCTGAGTCTGCAGTCAATGGTTAAGGAAGAAATTGTGGCCATCAACAATTATACATAAAATGTGTAGAGGTCCTCAAAAATTACATGGAGAGACCAAAATTCAAGTAAATGTTTTGTGCAGCGGCTGGGAAGGGTGCCAGGACTGGCATGGATGGGTACCTGAATGGTTGTGTATTCATGTTCCCTCACCAAGGGTGACTTTACATCTTGGTACTATTTATTCTTACTCTGACAATGTAAACAGCAAAGACGCAACAGGTGCTAAAAGTAGTATTCACGTCACTGCATACTCCTAGGCAACAGTAAGAACCTAATTTTTTTCTGTATTTTATGAAGAAGGAAAAAAAAATGAACTAGTCTCATCTTTATAGAGAGCTTCTGTAATTACAAGTTTAAGTTACAAAAGACCCATCCTATGTTCACAGTAAGGTGTCATCAGTTCTCAGATGTTTCATCTAAAGAAATAAAACATTGAAATGTACAGTAAAATAACATGAAGAATAGAATCCAGACTCCAGGACATGCACTATTATTTATTGCACTAAGAGGTTGATCTTTTCAAAATGCTTCTCTGTTCTTTAGCCCCCAAAATCCACAGCACAGTATGAGGAGCTATTATCTTTACTGTAGAATTAAATACCAAAGGTTACATCTTGGGCTAGTGGTCCAGGATTGTTCGGAATAATGTCTTTTTTATCATTCTGCTACTTGATAACGGATGGTGGAAAATTTCTCTCTCCAGCTTTTCCACATAAACTTACAAATGCTTCCCATGAGCTTGTGGATTAGTGTTATTAAATGGTTGCTCTGGACATAATGAATATGAGGGTAGGGATGGGAGAAAACAGAATGTTTTTGCAGAGATTGTTTCTTTGTCCAGGCTCCAAGAGACATTCCTAAAATGGAGACATTAGTGATGGCTCTGTGAACATTGCCTGATACTGATGGAAAGCAAAGTACTTTGCTTCAAAAATGCATTTGATTAATGTGGTACCAAGTTACTTGTCAAAGTAGAAAGGTGGCTTTTGGATTCCTATAAAAATGTCATGGAGAAAAAGCCAATACTAGCTACAGGGCTGCAATTTATACCTTACAAATGCTGATGTGAATGTCCTTCGGGAAACACAGCAGCAAGGGAATGAACTTGGTAAACTGAAACGTAGAGGGATTTATTTCCTCTAAGTTTTACTGCTTGGTTTGCTAAGTCCATTGTGATGGATGGGAGCATGATATATAAAATGACTGGCATATACTCACATATATGAGTAACCACTGAGCATATGCCATACTTCAATTTTCAATTTGCGACAGAAATATATTACTTACTACAGATGATAAGATTATTTTAAACCCAAGAGCTGTTGATTGCATATTAAAATGGTAGTTCATGTCTATCTCAATTTTTGGTAAATCTCCATTGGTGGATGTTAGAGAAATCATGTTAGAGAATTTCAGTTGTCAGCAGAATTTATATTTCAGTGAATATTTGGGAATTTTCCTCAAAAGCTAATAATTTTTACCTTTATTGTGACAGGGTTCTTGAGGTGCATATGTAAAGAATTACCATGAGAAGACTATGAGATTTTTATGTCTTTCAGAACAGACCCAGTAATATTTGCTTCAGATAGTTGTGCAGCACAATTACTGACATTTAGTATAAATTAAATCATAATCTCTGACTAGTGATGAAAGACTGCAAATGAAAAATATGCTGAATTTGGTGGAAGTATCGAGTTGGAGCAAAGGTCAGTTTTATTTCTAACATAGTTCATTCTATACTATATAATGTGATTTTTGTTATGCCCAGCAACTGAGCATAATAGTCTTGAAACAGTCCCATATTTTGGTAAAAGCTGAATAGGATTAGATTTTCAGTCAGACTAATGCTCAAAATTATAGGTACTTAAAATTTGAATAACTTAATTTCCTTTCTCTTTTAAAAATGTAGCCCTGCAGCAGATCTTTGAAGTGCAAACTCTGAGACAGCAGTATTAAAATAATCATGGGTCTGGAGGAAATACCACAAAAACATTCAGCACAGTTTAATCAAAAATAGAAATTCATTTGAACTTTCTGTGGTCTATTGAATATTAAAACATTTCATATTTCAAATAGAAAAAAAAGAAGCCTTCAGCAAAGTTCTGATCAGAGTCAGTGACATTTCTGGTGTAACACTTGAATATTAGGATTAAGGTTGAAGGTTTCTATTCAGCTTCAGCAAACTTTCTTGTATTTTATACTTTGTATTTATTACTACTAGTTGAAAAATAGCTGATTTGTGCTACAGGCTGTAGAACAATGGGGATGCAGAACTAAAACCTCCACAAAAAATACTTTGGCCAAACAAAGTATTTTTATTCTGCAACTTCTCAGCATTTTGTTATGAAATTCATGGTTTTGGACTTTCTGTTATAGCCTGTGTCCCTATACTGGATTGTATCTCTGAAGATAAGTATTTTGTGCAACTGCTGTATTGTAGAATTTTTTTACTGAGAAGAGATTTCCTGTTGGAGATGTTTCTGTATATGTGAGAATGGCTGGGTAATGATCAAATTCTTGGGAAACTTGTGGTTCAGGAGCTTCCGCAGAGCATCACATTGTGCTGTTGTACTAGACATCACTAAATCTCTCTCTGAAAGGTGTATTTTTGCTAAAATAACTAAATTAAATAGATTGGGTTATTCAGGAAATCAACACTGATCAAAGGGGTTTTTTTTGGACATCAGAGTCTTAGGCGAACAGAACAGTAAGAGCATGAGTCACTGAAAGAGTGTTTTGAAATAGCAACAGTGGAAAAACCCGTTTTCAAACCAACTGTATAAATTAACTATTATTGTGTAGGAACACTTTGTGAGGAAGGAAGTACATTGACATTGTTGCTGGGCAGATGTCAAAACTGCGAGTCATTGTGTCCCCACTGACTTTCTTCCTGGAGTCAAAATCCCAAATCAAGTCATATATAATTTATATATTTATTCCCATTACCCCTGAATTAGGATTTGAGGATTTTCCCTTTTGAAAATCCTCCATGAATGTTAAAGTGTCAAGCAGAGATTACATTGCTCCTCACTTCCTTCCACTGCCATCTGTGTGTGGGTGTCTTTTGGGGGGCAGTATGGCAAGAATTAGAAGCATTTCTGAAGGAAAATATTGTATTTCTTAGAGATATTAATGTGGAAATATGAAAAAAATACATATTTGCTTGAAGCATGGTCAAGAGTTTCACAAAGCTTTTTTGTTGAACTTGTAGGGTATTTGGTTTCACACGCTACTTTCAAACTGCTGATGTAAAAGAAATAAGAAAGCAAAAGCATTTGTTGTGGCAGAGATAAACTCAGGCAGCTTTTACTGTGCTGTGACGATTATCAAAGTGCAGCGTGCAAACACTTACTGATATGTGTATGAGAGAGAGAACATACGCTTATCAATCTACCTGTTTTCTATGTACAAAGTTGTCAGCAAGACGCAGTAAAACATCCACTAGGTAAAGAAAGAAGGCTAGATGAACTATTTATGGCAAGCAGCAAAATTTTCCCTTAAGAATACATTGTCAGTTTTCCTGAAATGATCTTGGATGAATTTTCCAGTGAGAGTTCAAGATAGTTAGACAACAGTGATGGTACTATTGCCCTTTCATATGTTATTTCAGGAACAGGAGGTCAAACTTGGGATAGGAGTCACATATGCATTTCCTTCTTAGCTTTTCTTGAGGTTGGCTGCTCTTACATTCATACCCTGCAGTGTTCTCCACTAGCATACACTTGCCGGTGCTGTTCTACTTCCCATTAACTGGACTGCACAGCAGTAGGGAGGGGTCTCCAGGTGCTCAGCGTCCCACATAGGTGTCCTACAGGGTGGTAAATAATTTATTTTCTCTTCTTATCTCCCAAGCTATTTAACACAAAAGAGTTACAGCTCCAGCAAAAGAAATTAAAAGGGGCCACAACCAGAATGCCCCAACCAGAGTGCCTAAAGATCTGAGGTGGAGACACTCAGGTTCAAATGCCCCAAACTGCTTGTGTCTGAGCAGAAATTTGGACTAAGCTGCCTCATTATTTAGATAATGTAATTAGCAGACAGTAAAGACTGTTCTCTTCCATATGCAGTGATGTTGGAACCCTGGATTCTGAGAATTTTAATCTCTCAGTGCAGACAGGGGTTGATCGTCAGAAGCACACTGCATTTGACCTGAGGCCCTGGAAAAGGCTTCCAAAATTACGTGATAGTACCAAGATTGTTAGTGTGTAATTAGTAGAAGTGTGTTAGGTCACTGGGTGAAGACGTAGAATTTTAGGTTTTGGGAGATAGTAATATTTATACAGGTAACAAGATGGAGGAATTAGGGTAGTGGTTAGTACTTCTTTCTTCTTCTTCTCAAGTTTGGGTTTGTTTGCTATTGGGTGGGAAAGTCTGCAATGCTTGAAAAGGCCTTGGAAGAAGAACTTTGGGGCCATTTTCCACCTTGTTAACTTAGAAGCACAGTCTATGTAGCTGTAATGTAAATAAGAAATAATAAACATCTAAGTCTGAAGAAGAACAGCGTCCCTCGCGTTTTAATCCAAGCTCTGAGTAAGAAGAACCAGATAAGAAAGTAAACCAGAAAGAATTGACAAAGTTTCTCACTATTTTAAAAAGAAATTACATCATCACTGAGAGAGATAGAAAAAAATGTTCTTTAAGCTGATGTCTAGGCACTCACCTACAATGTGGGGCACTGATATTGCAGAACAGCCTCATTGCCTGTTGATTTACACAGCACACACTGGTGCTAGGAAGAGCATGGACACCATTATGCTTGCTGTTTAGAGGCTTCCTGCTCTCCACTTGGCACTGGATCCAGAAGTATTTTGGAGGATGTGATTTAGCTTGAGTTCCCAAAGGTAATGATAGATGGAGAACATGATGAGTAGCTGAATTCTTGGCTGTTTCTCTCTTAATGGTACCCAAATGTGTCTGCAGGTGTTTGAAAGGTAAAGAGAGGAATTGATTGAGGGAAGAAGGATGGAACATCATGATGGGGAGAGTTGGAAGTCACTTAGCTTCTTATCTTCTTTTACCATTATTTAAGATTTCTGATGAAAAGGAAATGAAGTAGGTCTCACTGATAAGTCTCCTGGCCTCCTTGTTTATCTCAGTCTTTAGAAGTTTTGCTTGAAGAAAGGATACAGTAGTTAAAAATGAAGTGTGATTTTTTTTTTTTTTTGTTTTTTTTTTTTTGTTTTGGTTGGTTGGTTGGTTTTTGTTTTGTTTTTCTTTTTTATTTGGAGGTGAGGACTTCTCACAAATGAATTTTCTTCAGTTACGTTTTCTAGTGTTCAAAATTCTACTTATATTTTATGGGCTTTTTCACCCACAAATATTTTTTACATAGAGGAATCTTTTAAGATTTTACATGCCATGTGCACACAGGTACTCTATTGTAGTTCATCAAGATCACAAGGCTTTAAATAATTTTGAAGAAAAGGATAAAAATTCCTATGCAGTAGACAGGCTGTACAAGGCTTTCATGCTACTTAGGTTTTCTGAACAGTGGCACTCTTGTCTTGCAAATGTTTAGCGTGGAGCAATGTTCTTCAGCAAGATGCTCAGGATAAGAGCCTTGGGATTACAGGGGTTTCATCTGTGGTTACTGGCATATGGCCAATTATGCACAGCTAGTGTCATTTGTAAAATGGTCATTTGTGGCTGTGGAAGAGATCTAAGTAGAGAGTGTCTTTTGGGAAACTTTAGAGATGAATGTTGCTGGAATGAAACAGCAATTCCTTTTGCTGGAGCAGACAGGGACCTGTGTGGACTGACACTTTTGGAATAAAGAGTGGCACAGATACACAGCCATATTTAAGTATCCTTTTGGTGTTTATGAACTGGATTTCTGCTCTGAAGCTTGGTTATGAGACAGAGTGTGACTGAAGGATTTACGTTACTGGAATTTGTTGGTCAGCACCACTGATTTATTTCATATAGGTATGGAAGTGGAAGATATTTTTGCATTCTTTATTAGCTCTTTCACAATATGAATGTAGATGAATTTTCCTGTCTGAAGCAGAAAGTTGTAACAGTATCAAGCAACACATTGTTCTTCACAAGGTTAGGCTAGCCAGAATTATGGATCCTTTCTGGCCTTCTAGGCTTGAGTATTTCTGAGGACTACTTACAGTTGAGAATGAAAGAGTGTAACTCAAAAGCAGTAGGATGATTCGAGGGTTTTATTTCTGCAAACTCCTGTATCTACCTTCACTTTAGAAAAAGGTATATTTCAGCTTATATTGTTTTAAAACTAGAAAACTGTAATTTTGTGCTTGAGTAGTTTCATTAAAATATGTCATATTCTCTGTACAGTTATTTTTATTCAGATGACTTTTAAAAATTTGCACCTGGGTACAAGCTTCCTTGAGGTTTAACAAAACTCAAACAAATGCATGGTCCACCCTCAATTACAAGAAGTCAAAAGAGTACGTTTCTGCATTTGTTTTCATCAGTAATTCTGAAAAGCAAGTGACAGAAATGCATTTGAAAGTTGAGATGTAAATAATTTCCTTAATCAAATTGTACTCCAATCAATGGTGGTTTTTCTTTTAAAAAGTTAACCCATTTAAATAGTAAAGGTCAGAAAGTTAAATATGTAAGTGCAATCAGCAGGATATTCAAATTATCACAGTGTCAGCTCTGTTGCCACTCATGATAAAAAATTGTACCAAGTTAAATCTATAAATCTATTTTACATTAATTCAAAAGAATACAGAAAAGAAAGAAAAAACCTATTAGCTAAAAATATAGGGTGGAAAGAATGTATAGGGTATATGTTCCTTCAAGCACTTTTGCAACCCCAGCCTCAGAGAGGAGTCCCCACATCCCTCTTTTATCTTTCTGTGGACACTGCAATCAAGTGATGCAAAGCCTCTCTTTGCTCAGCTGTAATAGACATAGGGAAAATTAATCTGAATAATCCAGTATGGGTACTGGATAATAGTGTATTTTTCCATACTTTAACCCAAATATAATATAGCCATTGTTTTAATTCCCTCTGCCCTTCTGCCTGTAACTATATGGTACTTGATTTCTTTCAGATATTTGCATGAAGAATTCATACACAAACTGTGCTTCTCAGATAAAGAAAAGAAATCGTAAAATATCCATGCTGAAATAACTGTGGCAACAAATGCTATGGTTTGTCACTGTGAAAACTTCAAGCAGAATGCAGATAATTTTTGTCGTGTTCACCAATGAAACCCATTCTTGTAGAGTCCTACTCTCTTGTAGAGACAGCAGTTTTTGTTTGAAAACAGCTAGTGCTGAAAACCTGAGAGACCACTGGCTTTTACAATTTCCCTGCTCATCTAATCCACTTTCTGTGTTTCCAATATCTGATTCAGTGATGAGAAATGAAATTACACATTATATTCTTTTTCAGTCATGGCCAAGGATTTTGAAGTGTATGTCAGTGACTAACCTTAATTTCCTGATGTATCACCATGAAGTTATGGTGTTGAAGACAAAAGTTAAAGTGACCCAATACTCTCCTTTCTCAATATAAAAAATAAAGAGAAACAATGGAACTATTTCCTTAGTAATTCAGTAATAGTCTTGTCTTAAATTTCAACACTGATACTTTCTAGAGTCATGTTTATTAAGTTTTCTGTACTGTGAGATGCCCTGCAAAAAATTCTCTAGGTTCTCAAGGCTAGGTGGTGGTGAAGCTCTGAGGCTGAGCCAGCTGACCAAGAGGCTCCCGCGAGGGAGCACCTGAATGATCTGCTCCTGCCTTTCAGCACCGAGCAGTCCCAGCTGCCCAGATATCACAGTGCTGGGCAAACATAACCAGGATGGTTACGTTGCTCTTGAGAGTTCAGATGGCAAAAGTCTTGATTGTCAACAGCAAAACCCTCTCTCTTGCTATCTGCAATGCAGGGGAGCTTCCTGTGTCACCTTCCCTCTTCATCATCTGCAAATACTCTGAGGTCTAAAAGTAAAAAGAAGAATAGGTTTTAGTTACTAAACTGAGATATTAACAGCAATAGACTATTTTCCTTGCAAGGTTGAACTTGTCTCTTTATGAAGTAAGAAATCATTGAATTAAGTTTCTCAGTGATCTCTTGGTTTTTGATTCTGATTAATAAAATATAGTTTCTTGCAACTGTCTCTTCTTCTGCTAAATATGTTTTTGAATTTTGAAAAAGATAGAGAATTTTGAATTTTGCTTTTCTTTTGCAGTACTTAATATCATCTTTTTTTTTTCTGTCAGATCAAGCTTACACGACTCATTGCATCTGTACATAACAATTTAATTGCAATTCCTATGAAATTTTCTATAACGAGAATTTTCAGAACCAACACCTTCTGAAAAAGTACTCTGTAAGGACTTGTTTAAAATAGGTGATTTTGTCTGAAAAGTAACCTTAGCATTGCCCTGGCCTCTATGACTTTGACTTGGAAATTAGAATTGCAGAGTTCAGAGAGCATGCTTTCCTCAAAAAATACTTTCTTAAGATGCTGTAACAGCTTCAGCAACTGCTATTTTTGGACCATTTCATTTAAAATTGATCACTTGTGGACTTTTCAGCAAGTACATTTTACAAAGAACATGACTGAGTCTTTTTTGTTTGTGTATGAATATAGACATGTTTTTGCCTATTTCTTTAAAGAAGATGACAGTCTGTCTTAATTTTGGAATTGAGTAAGATTTTCTTAATTTTATTGCCTTTATCTGGATAAAGGTGTTTAAGGACTCTCACTGTTGGCTTTCAGGCTCTATGTCTAAAAAAACCCCATTTTTTCAAATGTTTTCTGCTCATGTTAGCTTTAAGATATTATTAAAAATTATTACTTTTCCTTGTCCAGTTTTATTTGCTTTAGAAATTGGCATGACAATTCCAGGTTTTTCTGGGATTTCAAAATTCAGTCAGCAATTTGACTGAAGTCTTCCACACCTTGCAGATCTAATAGCCAACTTGCCTTTTTTGCTGTTTGCTGGAAGTGAAGCAGGGAGACCCAGAGAACTTGAGAATCTGCTTTGACAATGTTATAACTGGATCTTTGATATCACACATTAAATGGTATACAAAAACCAAATATCTGATGCAACAAACATTTTCTATTTTGGATTGCTGAAATTTTCAGATGAGTCCAGTACCAAGGTAGTGGCTTCCATGAAATTTATATCATCTGACTAGCTTGTCTTTTTGCTAGATTTCTGGTGATAAGACAGAATCAGGTTTGAAGGTTAAAGATTTTTCTTCCTATAAGTGTTAGTTATTTTTTACAAATAATGAAGCACGTGGTCTTGGGTCATAATTCCTAGAGATGTGAAGTGCTGTATATGAAAACTGAAATGAATTTATTGGTCAGGTTTTTTTCAAAGCTACCCTCACAGGAAGTATTGTTTTCCTGGTTTCACCTGTTTTTCTGCCTTGTTTTTTTTTTTTCCTGAGATAAGAAATTAGAGTAATGATTTTGCTTTTAGAAACACATTTGCATAAGTAACACATCTGCCCTTTCTAACCCTAGAAAAGGGCACAGGAATGATTAAAGGAAACAATATTGTTGATTAGACATTAAAACTAGTAGCTAAAAAAACACCCAGCAAGTTATACAAGTTAATACCTTTATTATACTTTTAGGACTACAGTTGGCCCCAAGATCTCCCAAAGAAATATGAACGGATGCATTTCTCACTTCTGATATGACAAATTACTTGCAAGTTTGTTTTACTTGAATATCCTTCACATTAGAAGGAGAGTATTATGTTGATATTTATTCATCTGCCATTAAAGTCATGCATCTGAAATCACCAGTGTGTTTGAATGCAGTAGTTGGCTTAAACTCCTGTCTAGGCTTTCATGTGCCAGCGCAATGGCTTCAGGGTAAAGTGTGAATAGAGCATCAATGAACTTTCATCATCAGATGGTGCCATTTTCAAGAAAGCCGATTTCCCTCTCTTATTTATAATAAGCCAGAAGACAGTGGAACACGTGGAGGTGAAATTTCTGATGTGCAGACCATGTATATGCAAATGTGCGGCCAGGAGCTGAGGACTGAGGAATACAGCATGTCACTGTGACAAAGTTTTCAAAAGATGCAAAAAGGAAAGAAGTATTTGAAGGTGAGATGAAAAGAATAGAAAACTTCTTCCCATATGGTACCTGAGAGATTTGAAAGAAGACAAAGTTAAAAATCAGTATTCAAAAATGTCATGTTGTTTTTCTAATTTTTGTCTTTGATCTTTGAAGATTTAGGAAAATATTTAAGGCTGACTAACTTCTCTAGTCAGCTAACAGAAAAATATAGCTTTGCTTGGAACTGCGTCAGTGAGGTTTATGAAGTTTCATCTTATAGTAAACTAAAATTCCTCTGTCAGTGTCAGCCTTGTAAATTTCATATGTATAAAAAAAGGACTAAAATTATGTTTATAAAAATAGAATATTTTTGGGGTAGGAATATCTGTCTGTAACATTTTGTACACCTCCAACAGCATGCAAAGGTAAATTACCTCATTTAAGGTACATAGCCATGTAAATGCTATGAGAAACAGTTCCACTGCAGTTTAATGTCTCTTGAAATTTAGACATTTAACATAGTAATGAAAATGTCTCCTCTGGACATGGTTGTTAAATCTCTAGATTTAATCTCTAGATTTAATCTCTAGGGGAAATATGCTCCACATTCTAATGTTATATATTATTGTACATTCAAGAGATTTTATTGTTTTGATTTGGTTTATATTTGTGTGAGTTGTATAGATTTTTATTATTGTTTTAAATCTAAGGTTTATCAAAGACTATTTTTATTATGCATGGTGGGAAAGAGATGGTTCTAAATATTGCTTCTGTAAGGAAATATGTGATGTCTCTGTTATATTGCTTGTCTGAACTGGAGGTATCATGAAACATGAAGAACATGCATGTAACATCCCTCAGGATTTCACTCATTTTCCCTCTAAGCCAGTTTGGTTATTTCAAGTTGCTTAAATCATGGACGTGGTTTGGGTTTTTTGTCTGCAGCAGTGCTACATAACTTATTTTGCAAATCTTGTTCACAGTGGGTGAAGTTCAACTGGAGCTTTCTGTCTGAAAAACAAGGCTGTTTTCAGCTTCTGGCATGAAG
Organism: Platysteira castanea; assembly: GCA_013397175.1. Classification (NCBI taxonomy): domain Eukaryota; kingdom Metazoa; phylum Chordata; class Aves; order Passeriformes; genus Platysteira; species Platysteira castanea. Next base: position 2,133,620 of record VYXC01010732.1, on the reverse strand, counting down.
TGCAAGGTGTGATAGAAGTGCAATTGATAGAAGTGCATGCCCAAGAGGAGCAAAAGGGTTAGGAATTAGGAGGTGAGGTTGGAAGGGTACTCAGCGTGAAAGGCAGGAAGAAATCTGGTGTCAAAGGTGTTAAGAGGTGAGCAATAGCATGGGACCTTAAAATAAGGCAGGAAATTAAATAGAAAGAAAAGGATATGCAGTAAATGAAGGGATGAAGAGCAAGGGAAACTGGAGGGGTAAGGAAAGCACTTTAGCACCGAGGGAAAAATGAATTTTGTCAAGAGCTTAGCCATGAGGTGGAATTTGATACATTGGTAGTCCATGTGTAGGTAACTGAATATGCTTTTACTGGTAAACTAATTCTTTTAAAGGGAGGAAAACTTAGTATTAGATTAATAAAATGTTTTTCAATGTAAATTTTGCACTAGTGTAATTTTTAAAAGGCAGACCACTAGTGCACATTTAATGCACTTCTATTAGTTTTTATAAGTCTTAGCCTAAAGAAAGAAGTGCTATGTTCCACTGCTAAACCAAAGCTAAAAAAGGAAACTAAACTAAAATAGAATGGCCGGTGGTTTTTTTTCTAGACAAACTGAGCAAAAATTGTAGATCTCTTCCATGGAAGAACAATACGAATTGCATCAGGGATCTGAAGAATAGGGAGAGAAAACTTACTAATCTATAAATGCCTTTTCTTTTTCTCCTAGGTTCAGATATTGTTCAGTGGTTAACAAAGAACTTATCAATAGAAGACCCAGGTAACTTCTCTTGTTTTCACGTCTTCAAATTCTAGTTTTTTTAAAATTATTGGACCTGACTGTTTTCTGCTGTGGTGCAAGTTATGAGACAGCATTTGACCAGTATAATTTCAATAGCAAACCAGACAACAAATGTTAGAAAAGTTTGCTAAGAATCTGAGGATTTTGATTATCCATTTTATTGCAGCAGATAACAGGAAACAATATGATGGTCAAGAATAATAATGATAGTTCTTTGGCAGAAAATGTGTTTGAGTCCATGAGGAATAAACTCAGTGATATGCTAAATGGTTTGCTAAGTACATACTGTTTTCTTACAGAATCTTTCCATATATAAAAATTAAATAGAACTATTATAATTCATTCTTGTACTGTTACCAAAAGCTAATCTTAAATTTGGACACTTCCATAGCATCTTAAACGGAAAATGAAATGCAAATAAAATCAGTGATTTGAGGAAGAACAGTTCATTGCTTGATCAGCTGGCTTGGGATGTGGAAGTAAAGGTTTGGTTCCAAATTCTGCAACTGGTGTGGCCAGCAGGAAACAGTTTGGTTATTGCATTTAGGTATTATTTATTTCCCTGATTTACCTGATCATAAATTTTCCATAAAGGCATGATTCCTAGTAGAAAATGCTGAATTGTAGAAATAAACTATTTTGTGGAAGTTCCCATTTTCTTTTGGTTGGAGGAAAGATAATTTTCCTTTAAAAAATTATCAAAAATGCTTTTTTCCCTTGCTTTATTTCAGGCTTTTTTTTTTTTTTTTTAGGTTTCTGGAGGTTATCTTTGTCTTTATTTTTAAAATGTGTTTTTCTGTCAAATTAGAAATCAAAGTATGATCATTTCAAAAAGCAATATTACTGTATCTAAAATTGTGACTTGAGCAATGAGGAACCATCAATATATAATTTGATATTTGGAGGTAGTCAGTTCACAATGTATTGGCATGCTACATTAAAGAGATCACTACATTTTTATCTAACTTTGAACAGTGCCATATGTTCACTTCCTGAAGGTAATGTGCAGGTTTCAAGAAACCTAAGTGTGATATTTCATTTCTCAGTTGTCGGCTACAAAACACTCACCTATTTCTATTTACCAGAGTTTGAACGATTAGGCTGTGATTATTTGATGTGGAAGCTTAACCTTTATTTGTCAAACCAGAACTGCAATACTGGAATAGGCTGTCATTCAGATTACCTGCTTGTTGCAAAACTTGGAATAGAAAAAAAAAAACTTGTACTAGACAGAAAACATTGGTCTCCTTGGTTCCTTATGTTCATATCCAATTAAAATTAAACAAACACACAAACTACTAACATATGTAACCAAAACACCACAGTAATTTAACTGAAGCTGGGTTTTATCCTCTCAGATTACATGGATGGAAAATAACTATCCACAATGACAAAAATGTCTTATGTATCTTGGTCCTAGTCCAAAGCCAGCTATCTGGAGCTGGTTAAATTCAGATCTTCAGAAAACAAATAGCCCTAAATGCTTTCTTTGGGTAATGCTCAGAATTGCCACATGACAGTGAACTTGACAGATGGTGAGCAAGAGCTTTTCACATGACAGAACTTCTGAAAATGTTCTGTTTTTTCAAAATCCATAAGTGTGTGGCTTTTCATTTCAGTTCTGGACAAGTCAGTCTAGAACCTTGTGTGGAAAAGCCCTAAATTTCTGCAATCTGTTGTCACCGTAATTTGGTTTTCCGGTGTCCTCTGACTGTTTTTAACCAGTGTGTCAGGGTTTAACCCGGTTGTCTTGTAAAACTCCCCTGTAGGGTCCTGTTACAAATCACTTGTGAAACTATGCAGAAATAAATAATGCCTCAGTTTGCACTGAAAATTATTATCTCTGGCTAAATCTGATATTGGCCACACACCTGGAAGAACATTATAAGGTAGAACTTGGATTTCATATTTTAAGAATATATGCTATTCTGTCCAGAAAAATTTGAAGGACTGTTTCCACAACTCATCTACCAGTGCTGTGCAACTACTCATGCAAGCAAGGCAGGTAAATTGTGATTTAAGTAGACAGATTCACAGAAGGGGCCTCAGGTTAGAAGGGTCCTCAGAAGATCATGTGGTCCAAACTTTCATGGAAAGGCAAACCTGGGTGACGTTATCTAGCACTCTGTCCTGTCTCATCCTGAACGCCGTCACTGATGGGAACTCCACCACACCCAGTGATTATTTGTTCTAACTGTAAAAAATTTGAATAGATGAAACCTCTCTCCATGCAATTTGTACCCATTGTCCCGTATCCTCTCAGTGTGGCTCCCTGTGATGAGAATCTCTGTCCTCTAAGTACTGGAAAAATATGATGAGGTCCCACCCCGAGCCTTGTTCTCCAGGGTGAAAACACCTAACTCCTTCAATCAACTTGTTCTTTAATAAAACACAGAACTAGTAAGAAGAAAATGATGCTGCCACACTTTATATATAACAAAGTAATATTTTTTAGTGCAATTTTTTCCCTTTGTTTTGCATAGGGAATAAGACTCTAATACCATTTAAGTGGGAATGAAGTAGGCAGCTTTATAGATAGTGGGAGAACCAAAGGCAGAAGAAGGCCTGACAGCAACATTTGCTTCAGTGTGTTAATAAGTGTAAAATTCTCACCTGGAAATAGCAATTTCCAGTAAAAAATAGTAACAAGTTGGAACTTGTAAACTGCCAGTCAATAAAACCATGCAAATTTTTCATAAATGGAAAATAACTTTCAGTGGAATATTTGAAAGATTTTGGCTCTCTGAAGTAGATCTCCATCAAGAAAATAAACTGGAGGTGATAGGTGGATTCTGCTAAATTTTACCAGATTTGAAGTTATTTCAGTGGAGCAGAGCTCGTGCCCAGAATAGCTGTGCTCACCACAATGTACAGTTGCTGTTACATTGTTTGCTTTTCATTATGTACTTAAAAAATATTTGTGTTTCAGCCTACAACTCATCTGTAAAATTTTAAAGAATAGAAATTGTCCAAGTTATTTTAAATGGCGAAGTTTTATTCAGGCATAAATATAAGCATGATCTCAACCTGAAAAGAAGCAATTAACTGAGTTTACAGAATTGTAAGGGCTTGTGGTTTGGCACTTAGACATATGTTGTTGAATTGACCATTACAGGGTAAGTGCTGACTCTTCACTGATGTTGCCAATTACTCCTAATGTGGAAAATCTACTTTGTTTTTCTACACTGTGTTTTCTCTTTTGAAGTGATCATTAATGACGTGAAATGCACCAGACTGACCACACCAGAGACTGAAGTTCTTTTAATCCCTAGTAGGAAAAATAGAACAAAAAGGATAGATGAGCTGATTTAAAGGTATCAGGTCAAATTTCCAAGAGACTAATCCTGTACTTGATTCTTGCACTGATTTCTTCAATGCCCTTTTGGCAAACACTTGATTTCTCTATTCCCTAACATTCAACATGCTAATCGTAAATCATGCTGTTGTCTCCTAAAGGAAAAAGAACAGTATGAGTTTCCCAGTCTTTTCACAATGAAATGTATGTTATTCACAAACACTCATTTCATCTGCAAGTCATCCCATGAGTAATTTTTATCTAGATGTCTCAGAAAAGTAGATAATAAGAGTAGATAGTGTATTTAGACATAATCCTCGTGTTCCTTTACAGTACCTTGATTCCTGAGTGTTGCTTATTTAATTTTCTCATAGCTGCAAACCAGCTGAATTTGGCTGGAGGCACTTCTTTATTGGATGGTTGCTCCAGCAGAGGCACTGCAGCCACTCTGGAATGCTTGACCTCTACATTCACATTGCCCTGCTCCTGCTCATTTAGGCAGTCTTTTGAAGTAGTTTGGTACTGCTCTTGGGCATCAGGAATTACACTGAGGTCAAAGATATATATGACTAAATCTACTTTTATAGTTATGAAAAAAGACTACCTTGATATTTACACCCTCCTGTGATTTTTGAGTTTCAGTTCTCACCATTTATACTCTTTTCACTTAACTGGTGTAACTAATTTGTAACTAGATGCACATCAGCCTCCATGTAAACTGTGGTCACTGATCTAGTGCAATAAAAAGCGAGGACTCAGTTGTACAACATCTGTTTATGCTTCTTCCAGTTTTCCCTCCTTTGATTTGTAGTCAAATCTCTCTCCAGCAGCTGCTATACTAATAATGACCTTGATAACACACAGGACTTCCTTGAAAGAGTTAGAAGAAAAATTTTAGGGCTTTTATTTGAGTTTATGAAAGTTTACTTGAAAATTTGTTCAGTTCTCTGTTTTGCCCTTTGCCCAATTATATGCAGAAAGGTAGCAGCAAAGAGCAGGAGCCAGACAAGATGTTCTAAACAATTGCCATTTGGGAAACAGCACTAGAGAGCTGCAAGCAAAAGGGAGGTACTTCCAGAGACTGCTAACAGAGAAAAGAGTCTCTTATGAGAAGGAATAAAGAAGGGAATGGAAAGGTCATGCTTATCTTTGCAGTCTTTGCATTAATCTAAACTTGTGGAAGTGCAGCAAGAGTAGAATGCTCCCCTTTATCATCTTAACTTAAAAAAAAAAAACCCAAACCCCAATAAAAGTAATTTATACTGCCTGCACAAGTACCATGCCCCTCATATTGGGAAACCAGGGACACCAGACACTCTCATTTTTCATAGCCTAATAGAAATTCTGGCACATTTTATTTGATAGCAAACCTCATCAACCTTTGTCAATTTTAGTGTAACTAACTTCCCAACTTTCTTGTGCTGGGTGAATTTGATCTGAGCTTCTCAGATCCTGTAACATTTCAATAGAATTATGACTTTTATCTCAGATGAACAAAAAGAAAGTAAAACAAAATTGTGTTTGAGAATGGAAAATATCAGAATTTTACAGACACTGCTTTAGTACCAATAATATTAACATTGTGATACTCATGCAAAAAAAAAGTGTGGGTCAGGTTTCCTATAACTACATGCAGCATAGGTGGTACTTACCTGTGTGTGGTAATCACTGGGGTTCTAGCCACTCTTTGAGGTTCCAGGAGTGCCATGGTAAATGTTCACGTGAAGACGGTGTTTTATTTGCCCAAAGCCTTTAGAGAGATTTTGTAAATGGTGAACAGAGGTGTACTGAGTGCAATTCAATTGTGACAGGACATATCAGATTTAATGGATTTCATGTTTTTTCCACGGAAGCTTCTTCCAGATTAGTATAATCTATTATCCTGTGTAGGCTGTGTGTTTTCCAAGAGCACACAGACCTGCAGGGCCACCTGGAGTGAGCTATTCTTCTACAAATGTGCCAGTACTGGTTGAACAGTCTCATTTCCACGTAGTCACTCTTGAAAGTGATTAATATGTTCCTAGCTTGGCCATTTTATTTTCTCTCTTGTAGATAGGTGGTAGGCTGCATCAGTACTCATTTTCAATTTTCTTTGAAGGAGCAGTCATTTCTTCTGATCTTTTTGGTAGTGTGGCATCTGGTTAAAAATGAAAATTTTCTTACACTTACAGGGAAGATACAAAGTTTGTGACTGATATAGATGCAAAGTATGGCATCAGTGTCATGATGCAAAGTACGTTACCGTGGTAGTAGTGACAAAGTGCTTCCTTCACATGGCAGATAGGTCAAACTATTACAACTGTTTCATCATGCTAAGAATGTCTAAATAAAATTCCTCCTGTTATTGCCTTAAGGAGGCACTATTTTGCAAGATTTCATAAAAAATAGTTTCTGTTTTTTCATCCTAGCAATTAAGAAATTTTATAAATATTTGAATTACCTGGGAAGTATAAATGAGTTGCATCTGTTTAATTTATAAATAAATTTCCATCTTGGAGTAATGAGTAAGGATTACAAGTATGGAATTTGCTGCTGTCTAGCATAATTTTCTGTGCAATGGTGAAAATAAAACAATAGTACTGGGTACTGGTATGACAAAATACACGTGTTCTGTAAAATTGTTTCTGTGAGCAACGTGTCCAATATTGTCAATAGCATACTGATTCAAAGTAGATCTCCTTTGTGTCTAATTAGGCTTTGAGCAACCTGACCTACTGAAAGGTGTCCCTGACTATGTCAGCAGGGTTGAAACTGGATGAAATTTAAGGTCTCTTCCAACCCAAACCGTACTATAATTGTATGATTCAACTATCACTTGTGTGACATACACATTTTCTGTACAAAACAGAACTCTGTTGATGCTTCCTTATCTCTGGTTAAAAGCAAGGTTTTTTAAATACTAGCTCTAGATCCACGGTGATGACTTCAAAGATATTTATTTTAATAGGATATAATTACTGCCTTTAATACTAAAGTCTCCATATTCCACTCAGAATTATTTTCAGTATTAAGTATAATACCTTCACATGACATTCATTCCTTATCCTTTGTTTTAATCATTAAAGGTGAAATTCCAAACTCCACACAAAGTTGGAGATTTTATTTTTAACTCCAATGAAGCAAGGTTTAACTAGGTGCCTTTTAAAATAGGATTAGGTGTAACATGGCCTTTAAGCTACATCTCAGGCTAAATCCAAAATCTAGTTTACAAAATGTATCTGATATCCAGTTAGATTTTAAAAATTGAAACAAACCAACAATCAGCATATTCTTTACAATTCAGTGGGCAGCATGGGCTTTATTTCCCTGAAGTCTTCGAGAGTCTTCTTGAGAGAAAAGGAAGAAAAAAGTGCTCACTAGAATACAAAGTACTAAAAGAATAAGATATAGATTAAGAAAAATAGGTCTGATTAGGCCTACTGAGATAATAAGTTAATGTTAAAACTATTACCTGATCAAGCTAATATAAGCTGTAACATCAGCAAGCTTTAATTTTAAGTAATTTCATTGGAAAGAACTTCAGGTGCTCTGTTGCACCATTTGAAGGAATGATTTTCATCCTGTCACAGGAAAAATTAGGCCGTAATCTAAATTACACAATTGAAATCTTTATCTATGAAGTTATGTCAAAGTACACAGCTTCATCATAAACTTATACCTAAGATGAGCTATTGAAAAGTGATACTGATACTTGCTTCTCCCCAGTGATTTATAAAGTCTGAAAAGCTTTATAATCAGTTTTTGGAATCAAATCTCAAGTTAAGCAATTTTTATTCCTTAGTTTTCTTTGAAAATTCTCCACATTGTTCTTCTAAGGAACCTGATGTTCCTAAAGTGTGTATTTCCTTCCAGGTGTTGTACCAATATATTTTCCTTGATGTTATCACTCAGAATATGGAAGAAATATTTCAGCATAAGGCAAATATAGGCAAAGCCTGTATTAACTTCCTATTGATGTATCAAATTTTAAAAATAACAGACTTCAGATCCAAAATCCTGCTGATTCGAAAACATTATCTGTTCCCCATCCCATCTGCTTGCATTGCAACTCTCCACACAAGTAGCAGCATGGTCAGAGACTATGATGATACTGACTGTTAATAACAACAAACATTGACTTAGCTAATGGTGAAAGTACAAATAAAGACTCCAAGAAAAAGTATGCTCTTTTAGGGAGAACTCTGATAGCCTTTAGAAATAAAGCTGATTATTTAATTGCATAAATTGAATTATAATGACCTTCTTAATAAAATATTTTATCTCATTTCTACTAAAGTTACTAGGAATTTTTTGAGGGCTTCTTACTGTTTGACAGCCTCCTTCTGAACCTTTGGGATCATACCAAGTTTTGGAGGTTTAAGAGGAAGAACATTTACTAATTCCCAATTCACACTGGCATAATTAATTAAAAGCGGCTAAATAACTGTCTAGAGACTTCATTAGATTTCTGCTTCCTTGTTTGCCAAAGAACTGTGTTATATAGTAATGGAAGATGGAAGTAGGTGGAAGTGAGATTTTAAATCTGGCCAAGTTAATTGAATAAAAGCAGTTGAAATCCTATTTCATCTTGCCGACAGCTGCTGCAGCTATTTATAGTCAAGTAAACAAAAATGTTTTGATATTTACATGTCATATGTACTATTTGATGACTGGAAGGTTAGTATGAGGCTTTCTCTTGATTTTGCTAGTAATTGACCTTAGGAGTGTTTTAAGTTTTTATGTAGCACATGTAGAGAAATGCTGCTGTACACACAGGGGCACAGTGATAGTCCAAAATCAATAACATTTACTATGCAAAGGAAATTGCTTGCCATTTCATCTTGGACAGATTAATATTTCCTAGGCACCCTCTCATTTTTTTCAGTATTCCCTCTCCTCTCCTCTCCTCTCCTCTCCTCTCCTCTCC
>VYXC01010732.1:2098375-2124433 GCA_013397175.1 Platysteira castanea | reverse complement strand
TCCTCCCCTCCCCCCTTTTTTTTTTGTTTTTAATCTCCATGGTTTATCCACCAATTTTACTGCATAGAATCCTCTGGTTCTAATTTGTTTATGGCTGGTGGTTGGATCTAATTCGTGTTCTTCTCCATTCAGATGTTCTTCCTCTAGTGTCTCTCTGTTTTTCTAATTTCACAGATTGTATTCGGTCATCTACTCAAATTCCACAAATTATCAAGATTTTAATTGTATGTGTGGCGGGGTGGATGACAAGAGCCATGTAGATTCTGGTTTTGCAGCTGCAGTACCTCATTTGGCTTCAGAACACTTGGAACCACAGAGTATAAAATACCTAGTGTCAATAGAATTTAATTTTTACAGGTGATAAAAAATTACTGTTCTCACTAAAGCTGAGGCTCGTCTTAATTAATTAAAAAAAAAAAAAATCCAAGCTATAAAAAGACTCTATTCACCTCAGTTAGGCATGCAGAAATTATTACAAGTAATTTACACTTCCTTTTGAAAATTTGCTTCCTAATTACTGTCTACTTTGTGGTAATACTTCAGTTAAACTGGAAAACTTAACCTTTTAATAGCCTTTAAGCTTATTAGAAATGTGAAATTTTTGCCTCTTGAAATTTTGGAATTATTTACATCATCAAATATGACCACTAGCATGAAATTTAAAAAATCAAAAATATAAGAAGCAGCTGCTATATCATGGTAACTGTGGAACAGATTCATAGACCCATTAAGGTTTGAAAAGACCTCTAAGATCATTGTGTCCAACCATTAAGCCAGCACTGCCAAGTCCATCACGAAACCATGTCCCTAACCATGCCATGGTTTAGTTGATGAGGAGGTCATAGGTCAGACTTGATGATCTCAAAGGTCTTTTCCAACCTCGTTAATTCTGTGAGTCTGTGATGCACACCCATCTGTAGGTAATTTAGGGTTATCAGGAACAGTCCAGGACCTACTAAACACAGTTACTGTGGTTAACCCCCCTTCAGAGTAATATTATTACTTCAGTGTAATATTACACTATTCAGTGTGATAACTGATTTGCTGTGCCTTACCTTTATTCCCTCCTTTCTACCTATTGCTTTTCTCATGATCTGCTTAATACCTTTGAAAACATTTGCAGGCATCATGCCAAGAGATCCCTGGGAATCCAAGATAATATGTTAACCAGATTTTCATAACCTTATATGTTCTCCAATTCCACATAGGAACACTCAGAGTTGTGAGATATCCTGAATCTTCCTTTTTTGTTGCACTTATCTTTATTTTCATTCCTTCTATCCTTTATTATAGTTCCAATCATGCTGTCTCTATGGGTGTCTGATTTGTACATTGTTTTTTCCCCCAGATTTCCCCTGGATGTCTTTCTAAAACCTAAGGACATATTTTCCAACTTTTTTCCTTTAGTACTGAGAGTGATTAAATGATAAGTGGCACACTAGAGTTAACAGTTCAGCCATTTAATATTTTACTTGCTATAAAACACAGATTGACCATTATTTTGAACCAGATACTTCTATTCATTTTATCAATTTATTTTAATGCCTTTGATAGTTTTTGCTGCTGCTGTTGCCATCAGTCCCATCTGTCCCATCTCTTCCTTCTACATTTAGATTCTGTCACTAGAGAAGAAATAGGTCATTCATTGAGGCCTCTTCTCTTTTTGTAGGGGAAAAAGGCACTTATGAAAGAGTTTTCATTGAGCTACTTTTACTAGTTAATATCTTTCAGTATTTCTGTATTTTTAATAGCAGAGTTTGCCTGGCTGAACTGATAGTTCTCTACAGTTATCTGTGTAAACCCCTTGCAAAGGGGAGAAGTGAGCACTAGGAGTGGGAGTTATGATAATAGGAATGTGGGATGGCATAAAATGGACTTTTGCAACATTAGAAGTTTTGCTCCTTCATTTTGATGAGGACAGTGAAATATATTTTATTTGCCAGCCAAAGTACTATAAACAATGGACAAAGAAAACTCTCTAAAAGTGATCCTGTTTGTAATAACTGCCTTGGGGATTCTTGTGTTTGTGCATCCTAGATAACTGTATCTGATCACATGGGGAGTGACATGTTATTCTCTGGAAAAGCCACCTCCACATTCTTTGTTGTTACCATTCCTGAGCTTTGATGGCATTTTTTCCTTGATGTGTGTCTCAATGACACCAATTTACCTATAAAGCTGTTAACTCCTGGTGGCCTTTAAAATTACAGCACTCTTCCCCTAGACAAAAATACATTATTATATGCTCTCAGTTTACTGGAGGTATGAAAATTGTTATAAAGAGAATTGTATTCTTCTTTATTGAATTGAGTGCAGTGAGAGAGGCAGTTATTTTTGTAGCTGTGGCTGCTGCATGTTCTTTGTATTTTCTGAACTGCCTGGTCATAAGTGGGTGTACTGTGATTATGGTAGCAATGCATGACAATGACACAAAGTTAATGGTTGGTGCAATAGCAATTCATATCAAAACAGACTTAGTGACTAAAAAAAGTGTCATGATCCATCTTGACCAGCAGTAATCATTGCGAAATTTAGTGCTAGCTATTGCTTATCCTCACCCAACTTCAGAAACTCCACTCTAGCAGATGTCCCTCTGATTCAACAATATTATCTTCTGTAGTTCCTTCAGGAACAAATATTTCGTGCACTGAAAAAGCCTGCGCTTACTTTTCATATTTGCTGGCCACAAATCCAAGTGGTGCATCAACCACACTGGTTATCCACATGCCCCAGATCTGCCAAGCCTTAAAGACGTGTCTCCTCCTTTAAAACCCCATCCCAGATATAAAACTGTCTGTGGCAGTGCATATAGGTCATGTGCTTGGAATGTGCTTTTGTAAATGCTCCAGTGCTTGTGGTGTCCAAGCAGAGCCGACTGAGAGGGGAGTTGGCAGCTGTGCCTTCCCTTGAGTATGACAGAGAAGGGGAGAAGCAATGGCACCGTGGTGTGGCCAGGAAAGCACATCATCACACAGGGAACCGTGCCTTAGGGAACTGTGATGTAAAATACGTTTCCCAGCTGATACTAACATGCACAAATTCTTGGGTGTCATGTGGAGAATGAATCACATACTTCCCCACCGAGCATTTGCAGCCAAACAATTTGGTCACATGTCTACAGATTCAGCTACTGGAGGCGAGAAAAGTAGGAAGATCTGGTGTGCTAGCAGCAACTGGCAAGCAGTATACAAGAAAACCTGAAATAGAAGCATAATAATTATAATACTGAGTAGAAGCAGTCTATGTGCAGTATTTTGGGTCTTTTACAGATGCTTGAAACTGAGGAACAAGATTTCAACAGAGAGAATTCTCAAAAGTAGTGTATTTGCAGTAATTGGATTTCTTGTAAATGTTTTTTTTTTGTCTTTAGCAGGTTTGCTCGAAAGGGTGCACATCTGACTTTAAATATTAGCTCAGAGTTTCATACTGGAGAAGGGAATGAGTGAAGTGTTCGGAAATATCTTATGGAGATAAGTTCAGAAAGTCATTAGGGAAAACAAGACACACAGATTTTGATTTTCTTTTTTTTGCCTTAAAGAAGCATGGGAATCAAAGCTTAAACCAAAAAGTTGCAGTTTCAGAGGAAGAGCCAGAGGGAAAAGCAGGAAACCCATACTTCAAAGGAGTTTGGATTTTACCCTTCTATCATTTCAATTTAAAGAGACAAGAGATATCAGTAATAGAAAAGCAAAAATCTGTGATTTCTACAATATTGAAAATAGAAAAATTAAAGAGTAGTAATAGTGAAATTAGAGGAGAAGATTTATAAATGCTGACTTTCACTGGTAGGTACAGAGCTAGATTCCACCACTGGAAGGCCTGACTGCTGATGTGATATTAATAGGTACTTTAAAAAAATTGAGGTGGGAAATGACAGGGAAACCATAAAGGCAATTTTAAACATTTTCAGGCCACTTTTCATGAGTATATCCTGAATGAACTGTGACCAAATCTAGTTACCAAATTCTGCCACGTTCTGTTTTGCCTGGCAGTTAAGTTTGCCTGTTGGTTACAGCTTGGATGAATTTCTTCCAGCCTCTGTAGCGGCACATTTCCTGTTCTCCAAACAAACACCACAAACAAATATTCCAGAGGTGAAGTTATAGCACTGCTCAGTGCCAGCACCTCACTCCTCATCTGTCTGTTTCTTTAGACCTCATGTTGCAACTCCAAATTTTACTTTTATTTGTTGGTCAACATGAAAGCTTTGGTTGTCACCTCAAGCCATTGCATTTTGACATCTCTGGGGTCTGCCTTTCAAGATACAAATTTATTAAGAGAATAAAAGCAGACTTTAATAGGACACAGCAACAGTTAATGTGTAGTCAACTGAAATGCAGTGGGAAACAATCACATAAAAAACTTAAAAAGCAGTACTTTAAAAGTTTTCAAATGGAAGGTTTATGTGTTGCTAGCAGGGAGACGTAGCGTCTTTTTCAAGGACTACTATTTTTTCCCTCCAATTTGATAATTTCTTTTTTTTCCCTTTCCTGTGAGTGAATAAAGGTCTTTTGCTTTGTTTTTGTTTTCCAGAAACTGTAGGCCAGCTTCTCCTTTCCTTCAGTCTTTCATGGTGACATGGCCTCTGTTGATCTTATCTGGGTAAAAGCTTTTCAGATTTAGGTCAGTCCCCATTCATCCACATCCTGTGAGCACATAAGGCAGGACTTTCAGTGTGTCCCTGTAGCAGATAATGGAGAAAGCACTCTTGGATCAGGCATGAGAAGTAGGACACGGTGATTATGTGGATGATTATTACCAGATTTATTGCTAATACAGTATCTAAATCTTGTCAATACAGTATTTAAATACCAACTGTATCGCCTAGTGCGGTGTATTAGAGTATAATCAGGTTGTGGTCCTTCCTGTTGAGTCAGTAAGACTCCCCTGCTTTCTAAACATCTCTGAGAAGTCTGAGTGTGGCTGAGTCCACTTAGCCTCAGATTTGGTCAACAGTTGATGCTTAAAGGCATATAATATAAGCAGGTTTGGCTAGAAATGTGCAGGTTTGCAGTCTTCAGTCTTGCAGAATTCACAATTACAAAGCAATAAAACATCAATGCAGCTACTCCAGGGTTTTATCTCTGCATTTGACTGGACCTTAGTGCATTTTACTCACCTGTCCAAAAGTGTTCCCCACCTTCGAGCTGGATGTTCTCTGCTGGCGTCCCTGCTGGGGCGAGTTTCCACCCAGAAATTGTCTCTGACCTTGGAAGACCAGTTTGCCCAGCTGGACCAGTCTCCAGAAGCATTTTATACCTTTTTGCAGGCTGATGCAGATATAAGTCAGTCACAAGCATCTCATCTCCCCATCCCTGGAATGCGCTGATCATGTAAGCATCCAGAAATTCCTCCTGGAATACCCAGCTGGTGTTCCTATCTTAGAACAAACCACACTGCCCATCAGAGACAGTGGCAGAAAGGGATGTGGTGAGGGGAGGATGCAGGAAGACCCAACTGTCTTTCTCCACTGTCACAGTGCCTGTTTGGCTGGATGTTTTTGTGAAGAAAGTAGTCAGTGTTTCAGGTGTGCATCATTCTTTCTAGACTGGGGATGCTCTGCATGTTACAGATCAGCTCAGACTGTACAGGTGGAAATTAGCCCACTTTGATAGGCTTTCCTCCTTATCTGCTGAGTGATGCTCCTATCAAAGCCTCTGCCCTGCTGATGGCATCAGCAGGCACTGTCTAGTACAAGAAAAATCCTAGCTATTTTGGTAAGATGCTTTGTTGACAGATAACAACCACAAACCACGTTATCTTGAAATCCAGTATGAATCTCATTTTAATTTGGTTTGGGTAAATAGTGCCTCTTCCTTTCCCAACTGTTTTATCCTCCTTGAAATGACTCTCACCAAGTGCTACTCACCTTACAAATTCAATCCTTCAGATGGGACAAAAGATGGAGGTTTATAGTGTTGTGGGTGTTCAAGAATGTTTCTAGCTGTTTTATTTTCTCCTCTTTAAACACCACAGTCAGGCCGAGACAGTGAGCCTCTCCTACGCTTTATGTCAGCGTGAGAAGCAGGTTGTATTTTATTACTCTAATCCTTTGCAGCTTGTGTTCACACTGGCAATGAAATGACAGCAGAAGTGAGGTGAGACTGAGTGATAAAGTCTTGGCATTCGACACTTACAATGAATGTGTGCTTGTGAAGTTCTGACTCATTAATCCTTTTTCCAGGCTGCAGTGTGGCTTAGCAATGCTCTTCAGTACTGTGATGGATTTTAGATTTGAAAAATAACCCAGAATACCAAACACTTTATTGTTTCATGGAAAGGGAAGTTTTCATTTGTTTGATATTTTTGGATCCAAAAAATACTAGCAAGTTTCGGTTTTTCACTGTTTTTTACATCATAAAGCAATTTTAAGGATGCAAAATGCCCAGGTCATGTTCCTTGTAGGAAATCTTTCCACATGGAATGTAAAAAATTATGTTTGAAAGTGGAGCTGTACTAGTTTGAAAACAAACCAGGGGGGGATTGCAAGTCAGAATTATAATTTAATAGGAAAATTAAAATAAATGCAATAGTAAAAGAACACTGACAGAGCCAGGATACAACCTGACCCCCTGTTAGTCAGGGTGGGGGTAGCAGCCCAGATGAAGTGGTTCTATTGAAGCGGTGATCCTGTAGAAGGGTCTGGTCTTCACCTGAAGGTCCAGTGGTAGCTCTTGTCCTCTGGGAATCCAGTAAGTAAAGCTGCTTGTGTTGTTCCAAACTCCAGATTATATCCAGGTGGGAATGCTTGGTTCTTCCCTCTGGGCGGAGCATCTCACAATGGGGAGATGTAATTCTATGAGTTGTGGGTCCTTGATGGCCCATTAAACAGAGAGAGCCCCCGGAGGAGTTATCAGGGATGAGTCGTGGGAGGAGATAACGAACACTGCCCCACCTGCTTTAACAGCTTGTGAAGATGATAATAGAATACGTACTTCTGGCTACACCTTACATTGTAACCTAAGACAGGAGCACAATTGGAAAATACTCTGTTTTTCTTTTCTGACTCCTTCAGAGATTACTACAAGGCACTTCAGATGTTGCAAGACTGTAATAGTATGATACCATAAATTGTTTTAGGGACTTCAGACTAAAAATAAATATAGATATCACATCACCTGTAGACCTGAGATGCGTAAGAAAAAATAGAATGCACACTAATCACTGTAAACATATCCTTTAAGGGGTTTCAAAGCACAGAAAGATGTTCAATCCAAGGAAACACAAGGAACATTCATCCTTTTTAATTCCCTCCTGAGGATGTTATCATAAGAAACAACTTGTTCCACCAATACTACAATACCCCGCAACTTAAGATGTACAAACTGCCAGCAATCCATGCAACAATTATTACAGTAAGGAGAAAACTGCACTATGTTTAAAAGTAAAATAAAATCAAAACTCAACCACCAGGGTATATTTTTCATTCCTTAGATTTCGTCAGGTTTACATTGTCCCAAAGCTTTGAAAATATCTGACTCTTGTATAACAAAGTATATTAAAAGTGACTGACATTTAATCTGTCAAGATCACTGTCTTGTAATGGCACAGCAGATGGCTGGGCAATATTACTTCTCACAAAAATGATTTCTAATCAGTCTATGTACATGTGTTGTTCACTTCACCCACTCAGCTAAATAAAGTTCAACAGCAGAGTCAACCATGGAATTTTCAGCTTTTTCTGAGCTTTTAGCTCAGCAATAACATTCACATTAAGAATCAAAACCTCCATCCAAAGCAACATTTTGATTTTATATAAAATATTTTATGTCCTGTTGAAATGCAACAGGCTCATAAAGATGCATTTCTGTCTTTCACCTGAGGCATTCGTCTTCCATTAGCTATTGTAACTCTCCACACTTTCCTAATTTTAGCTATAAAAATTAAAACAGTCATTTGGGTAGATTTGTTTTTTGAATATGCCATTCCACTTTTCCACAGTATAATTACTAGGAAGTATCTGCTACCTTAAATCAGATAATTGATATCTTCAAAACAAGGTGTCGAGTAGAGGGAGCTGAAGTCTATTCCATCCTACCAGTTACACCTCCAGGAACTTTGTCTTCCTCAGATTTTTTACATTATGTCTCTGGCTGCAGTTTTTATTCCCTTTATAGCAGCTGACTGCTATTTGAATTGTGCCTTCTCAGGGAGGCTATATGGGTGCAACTGAGGATGTAGTTTACATTGTATGTTCTTTATACACAGTAACTGAGGATTGGGAAATAATAGTTGTGTAGATACCACATTTCTGTGTGCATCTGTGTACACTTGCCATCTAAAAAACCAGTATTCTTTTCTTTTAGTCTGTTCCTCCAATTTTTTGAGTTTGTATTCTGAATACATATAGACATTACTCTTTCTACCTGGCAACCGTTACGTCTAAAACGTCTAAAAACATTTCTTTCAGACTTCTTTTTTTCTCCTTCTCTAATGCACTTCATAGACATTTTTGGTGTTGCTAATCTACATTTGCCATTTTTCCAAAGCAAATTTGCTTCTTAAATGAAAATCCTCTAACTTCATATGCAGGAATAGCTGGGAGATATAGAAGCTGTCTGTATTGAAATTCTAGGAATTTAGGCATGTTGGGTTAGTTTGCTGCTGGCTTCATTTTCCTTTTCAAGCTCATGGGTTTGTTTCCTAATCCTACTGTTGTGCTTCACTGGCTTCTTACAGTAGTTATTTTTCAGTCTGATTTCAGCAAATTGAGATGGATATCGAAGCATTGCCTTTGTTGCCTGTAATACACTGGACAACTTCTTGCTTGGAGATTAGAAACCTCCTGAAAGCTGAGTTTCTTTCAGTGCTGTAGTTCTACTGCTGTTGCACATAGAGCACCAGAGTGCTATAGAGTCCTCTACCAGGCTGGTGTGAGGCAGGAACGCAGTCTTGTGGCTGTTACTGGGTATAATTTTGTAACACTCAAGGTGTGAGCTACAGTGGATCTTAGGTGGATATTAAAAGGGAGTATTTGTGCATTTATATTCATGTAATGCTGGAATAAATTGATGGTTTGATAGCCATAAAAAATGAAAATTAATTGTCTATTAGTTAAGGAAAGAAAAAGAGATATTTAGATATCCATATTAAGGAAGGGACAAAGATATACCTTAACACTGAGTTAAAATGGATTCCAGCTGAATGAGATTGCCTGAGGTAAGAGGATAACAACCTTACTCTCCATACATAACTGGAGAAGAGATATAGGCTGCTATTGGGACTAATTCAGACCTTAAATAACTTTTATTGGCTTCTGAAGAAGGCCGGATCACTCCTTCTGTTTTTTCATAGAGAACTATTGTGACTCTATCCTTGAGTATATGACTCAATGGTCAGTGAGAGAAATACAAGCTCTTACTGCTAGTGTATCCAACCTTGCCTGGAGTATAGGCTGTTCTGGCAGGAGCTTTCAAATAGTTTCTTCTCCAATTCTCTTCATGCCTTTTTTATGTTCTGTGTTCCACTTCTGCTTGACCCATCTAGAGCCACAGAGCTGTAATACAGTTCAAACTGAGAGGGACCGCAGGAGGACTCTAGTCCAACTCCTTACTCAAATCAGTTTGAAATGTCAAGTCAAACATGTTGCCCTGAACTTTATCTGTTCAGGTCTTGAAACCCTCCAAGGATGCATATTGCACAGTGTGTCTGGGCAGCCTCTCCTGCTGCTTGGCTGAAAGTCAGAACTAACCCCGTTTGGTTTATTACCATTTTCTCTTTTATTTATTTCTTCATTT
This sequence comes from Platysteira castanea, assembly GCA_013397175.1. Taxonomy (NCBI): domain Eukaryota; kingdom Metazoa; phylum Chordata; class Aves; order Passeriformes; genus Platysteira; species Platysteira castanea. The sequence goes on along the minus strand of VYXC01010732.1, from coordinate 2,114,696 downwards.
ATTTACTCTATTACCCTGAAACTCGATAAAAGTTTTGGCTCCCTCATTTTGAAATCTCCTTTTAGGTATTGGAAAGGTACTTCTGGACACCTCCAAAACCTTCTTTTTTTCAGTCTGACCAAGCCCGGCTCCTCCAGCTTCTCCTTACAGGGTGCATGCTCCAGCCCTAATCATCTTGGTGGACTCCCACTTGACTCACTCAAAGTTTGTTGTTATCCTTCTTGTACTGCAATGGACATGTTAATCATAACTGGACGTAGTAGTCCAGATGTGCTCTAAAAATAGCTGGGTAAAAGGAAATAATGTGAGCTCCTTGTGATCTTGAAGAATATTACAATTCAGAATCCAGGAAGCACATGAAACAAATCTAGAGCCTATTTAGTGTATGCTGAATCAGAAGAGAATGCACTCTCATCTTTGCCAGAGCTTCCCAGAAAACCCTGTCACCCTTGCCTGAGAAAGCCTTTCTCTAGAAAAGTCAGCACATTTCTTCCTTGTTTTTCTCTCATTCCACAAAGATACATAATACATGCAAAAATAAAGCTTTTTGGAATTGGAAATAAGTTGCAATGTGAAGAACAAAGAAAAGCTCAATAAAATTAAAAGGCAGATGAATTGAAACAAAGTGAAAAATATCTGAGTGGTTGACACACCACAGAAAGCATTGACTCAAAATTTCTGATCCAAGAGACAATAGAAATTAGCCGCTTGAAATGAATGAATAACCACAATATATAACCTTATTATAATTAGGGCAAAGTTCAGATGGGGATTTACAGACATCACAAGCAGAAGGAACAAAGCAACTCCTTTTCTTTTGTTAGAGAGATTTCTTGTAGGCTTGCAACTGGGAAAAGTCTAAACAGCATTGCAGTGTTTTACATCAGGCCAGAAAGCTCACTGCCAGAGAGAGGGTGTTGTATTTTGCAATAAATATTTGGTATCAAATAAACCCTGGTAGGGTTATGTGCACTCAGTTAAGTACAGTCCAGATCCCCTTTTTGTTCCTTTCAAGTGCTTGCTGGCTTTGGGTTAGCCTAAAGATGTCCCAGTGGTTCTCCTGTATCTCCTATGAGAGTCAATGTCTTCAGGTGAGCAAAGGGTGAAGGAGGGAATTTTTTGGGATGCTGATGAAGTATGGAAAAATAAATAAGCCTTCTCATATTGAAAACAATAATGGGTGAAGCATAAATGAATGTCTCTTCCTGTGTTTGTCAGCAAGAACAGATGTCAGGACTTACATTTCTTTCTACATGATGATGCTTTACTGCTGGTCGAGTGCTTTAGTGGTGATTTTAAGAGTCAGGACAAGAAGAATCTGTGCTTGCCATTGCTGAAAGCCAAATTATAGGCAATAGGAACAAATGAGCACTTCTTAGAGGATGAATATGAGTCTGGGCATTATCGAGAGAGGTTGTGGTGTCTCACTCCTTTGAGTTGTTCAAAAAACACTTGAGCAAGGTCCTCGGCAAATAGCTTAAGGGGTCTCTGCTTGAGCAAGGGAGTTGGACAAGATGACCCCCACAGGTACCTTCCTACCTCAGCTGTTCTGGGATCCTGTTATCCTTTGTTATTTTTCCAGTAATAAGAATCTTTTGAGGAAATCTCTATCCTTTACAGCAGCTCTGATAAAGCTATCTGAAGAAGATATCATGTAATTGGAATCAACTATTTTAACATACAATCAGAAAATGTTCTGAAGAAGAAAAGCAGGCTGCACCATCAGGGTAGAAAAGATAGCTGTTTTCAGCTTCATGTGAACATTAAGCGAGTGAACATTAAGGTTACCTTTTAATGTCGATATAAGTAGTGGAACTGCAGCTACAAGTGGCACACTTAAAAGCTATTTGTTAAGAAAAGTGCAGTGTTTTTTTGGTTGCATCATTATATTACATAGAAAAAGACAGCTCTTTCATGATGGTAAGACTTTGAGAACAACGAGATTATCTGCAGGATATCAGGTGAATCTTAACAACAAACTATTGCTGAAAAGAAGTTATTTAACTTTTTAAGTTTATGTTTCTTTTATTCTTGAAACAGTTGAAGCTCTGCATTTGGGAACTCTGATGGCAGCACACGGCTATTTCTTTCCAATCTCAGACCATGTTCTGACACTGAAGGATGATGGCACCTTTTATCGATTTCAGGTAAGTATTTTCAATATGTCCTTGACTTGCACAAATGGAGGCTCAAAGGCCTTACAGAAAAGTTCATAGCAAATTTAACCATACTTTGTTTTTTACATAACCTGGTAAAGAGTAGAAATTCCTCTAAAAATAAAAAATGGCAGACGGATTTTATTTATAAATTGTCAGCAAAGTGTTAAGATGACAATGACCATTTTGATACCTGGAATAAAAGTGTAATAATCCTAAGCACGAAACTATCTCTCATGAAATAAATTAATGCACTATTTTGGAAGTAGAGTACGCTAAGTTATTTTATTGCCTCTTATTCCTAGTATAGTCTTAATTTGGAAAGGAGGAGATATTTTAGATATTGAGTCTATAGCAGAAATCTGATAAGTAATGGAGGGTAATATTTATTTTTCTTGTTTGGTGAGAACTTACTGGTAACTCAGTATTATGTGAGTAGTGTGTATTTTTCTAGCAAGTGCAGACACATTTTTACATTGATCTGTCAGTTCCATTGCGTACAACAAACATGCAGATGGTTCAGAACAAGCTGGAAGCATAAACATATACGTATGTCTATATCTACACTTGCACATATATTATTCAGAAACCTACATAGTTGTATTTTATTATATTAACTTTCAACCTAAGTCCCTGGGAGCAGAAGTGTTGTTTTTCTAATAATGACTAATGGGCTAGAATTTTGCAGAACAATATTGCTAATGACTTGAAACGAATATGACTGCAAAGTACCAGATTATGTATTCAACAGAAGGAATTAACTTTGCTTGTCATGTGCCACTTTGGACAGCAGTGGTTGTGTTCTGTATTGATCTTTCTATTAGGTGATATTCCTGGTAAGTATCACCAGCAGCTGCTTTAAGGTTTTTTCTAGATATTTATTGCTTTGAAATGATATGACTCTCATTATGAAATTGAGTTTGTTAACTCTTCTCTGTTATTTCTAACTGTATTAAATACTCACAGTAAAATAACATCTGGTAGAACAAAATCTATTGTCTTCAAGATTTATAAGTCTAAGCTTTGTCTTAAAGATTGTTTAAATAAGAAGCCATCAAGAATAAAATTGTACTGAGATTGTGATTTTTAAATTCAGAAGAAAACTGGAGATTGGAGACCAATCATAGTTTCAAACATTGTATTATGTTAACCTCTGTATGATACTTTCATCAGTATTTTTGCTCAAGTCCTACAGACCCACATAAGGGAGGAGAAAGACTCGTAATATTTGTATAAATCAAAATCCTTGCATGAATATAGCATGGCAAGACAGAGAATTATTATTACATACATGCAAACAATATTATCCTATTTTCATATTTAGATCCTGTGAGTCATACAGTGAAAAAACCATGTTCTTCAGTGTAACAGAAAATTAGATGCGTATATGGGTAATACTAAGAACAGGCATTCTAAGCCTCCTCCCCTAGATCCTCAGTTACCTTTGATCCTGGAGAGAGTATTTGAGGGAAAAGGGTTTTTTAAGCTCATGAGGCTTCATTCTTCTCAGTGCTCAGTATAAAGAAGAGAGATGGCACATGGTTGAAGGGGCTTGCTGATGGGCTTATGAGGTAAGCGGAAAGGAGTCATGGAGTGGTTGAGGCTCCAGTTCTTGGCTTGGTGTCTGCATAAGCAGTGTCCAGAAGGACCAAGTATACAAGAACTTATTTTTGCAGAGAATCATACTTACTTACAGAAATGTTAGTCATTGAATTCTGCACAGCTGCTGGCCTGCTTCCACCTCTAGCATGAGAAATAAGCACCTCTGCTGGCACGATAGTCTGACTGAAGGAAAGTAGAGACTCAAATTAGCGGCACTGTGGACCACTGAGAGTGCTGCAGCTACCTTGCTGTGAGCTTTCCTCAGAGAGGTCTACACCCTACATGTTTGGACACGAAGCTTCAGCGAGGGCTAGATTGTAAAATCTTCTCAGGGTATTTACATAAGTTAAGAATTTGCACCGATTTGACAAATGCATGTGAAATAAGTCTCTTTATTCAAGTTTTTCTCAGTCTATATCTACAGTGTTTGCTGTTCTGTGGTACCTTTTGCATTGCTATTCCTATGCCAACAATGTGACTTTGCTGTTGTGACAGTGCAACTTCAGCTGTTAATGTATAGGATGAGAAAACATTCATAGTGGTGACATACTGTTAACTGGAGTTATAACAGCAAAATTTATGTGATTACAACTCCATGTTCCCCACCAAAATAAGGCTAGTATAAAATCTGTTACTGAACTGTTAAATTAGAAGATGAAGATAACATATTCAACGGGGAGGAAAGTTTGACTGCAAATGTGTGAATTTTTCTCTAGAGTAGAGGTTCTTTGCAAATAGTACCCTCTAAGTATTGGACAGGACTAACAAATTTCTGGATATTTTAATAGAAAGAGGAAACCGTGCACCTGGCAGCACTGGAAAGTTCAGAAGCCATGCCTGCAGAGAAATCTTTGCAATACAAAGACCTAACGTACAAAAACCAGACTAGCTATAGTAACGTTTTCCATGTGCTTGGTGTTTTGTTTTCCAAAGGGTGACACATTCCCATCTGACAGTAAAATTATCTTCAGCTTGTTTTAAACCACCTTCTGTTGTATAGAAATAGCTAAAAGCAGTGGAGATTGTGCTTCATTTGGACAAATGCCCTCTTATGGGCCAAAATTTCACTTTTTCACTTATTACTCTTGCCATGAGGAGGCAAGAGTATAGTTACATCTGCTTTTTTAAATAATATGAAATTTTAAAAAAATTCTGGATCATTCATTGACCTACTCAGGTGTTAATTAGGTTAGTTTCTGTGCTATCAATTTAATTCAAAGGAGCCGAATCTAAATATTAATTGCCTTATGAAGAGAGGAATTTTTTTATTAGTCTCAATAAAATAAAGCAGAAACAGCTGCCTTGCCTTTTCCTGGTAATTTAGACCTGGGATGAAAGAAGGAGCTGAATATTTGCTCACCATCTTCCTCTACCTGAGAGCAAATAGATAGGAGGGGCCCAAACAAGAAAAGCAAGCTACGTCTTAGAAAGCATATCTTCCCTGGGCTGGGGATTACTCATGGAGATGTTTGATTTATCACCATACAAGTGATAATGTGTCCATCTTGGTGAGTAATTCCCAACTTGCCCTCTCAGCTGGTAAGCTTCTGTAATTTCATCCTGCAGAAAAATATGCTGATTTCCTCTACAAGTCCTAAATGCATAGTGTCTCTCGATGTTAATAGTGAAAAATAGTATTTCCTAATATTTTTTGGCTGCAAACTCTTAGGATACTTGAGACTAGTGATAGTCTCATTTTTAAGTGAGATTAATTAATGATTTAACATAAATTAATTTTCAGAGATGAGAGTTAGGTTTTGCTGTTGTTTTGTAACTTTTAAGATGAAAGGCACAAACATCTGAGAAAAAGTGTGAAAACAAGAACAGTTTCTTTTGAAAGCCTGAGTCTGGTGAAAATAGCAAAATTAATGGACCTTGGAAAGATGAAGGTGTGGACTTTGATGTCTTCTCCTGTTCTACAACTGGGAACACTTTCTTGATGAATGCATTTAACCTCTCTGGCCTTGTTTTCCCATGCCTAAATTTGGTATAAAATTATATAACAAACACTGTAAGGATCTTGAAATATCTCTGCTGGCAAATAGTTTAGAGTGTGAAGTGTTGTGAACACCTCGTGTCTCAGGTGGAATTGCATTGCTTTACACATCTCTTTGAGTCAGCCTGATTGAGCCAGCTTCCTCTTGGCTCCTTCTGGACCGACCTCTGGCCATTCTGAGTCTGTGGCTGAACATCACAGCTCTTCAGCCACTCTCCAGAGCCTTTCTGGATCACCTACTGTACCTTGAGGGAAGGATTTTATTGGAAGCCAGATTTTAGAAATTAAAAAGAAGCAGGTTATCTTATCCAACATTTGGCAGATTTTCTTCAGCAATTGCAGGTGCAATGACTAATTCATTATCTTTTCATGTCAGGCTTGGCACATACAGGTTCTGTTAAGGTTTCTGAGGGGAAAAGTTTTCGAATCCATGTGTCTTTCTGACTGCCCCATCAGTGCCACTTATGACTTTTTTGACTCCTTACACAGACACACTTTGCCCCACACTGCTTTCCATGCTTATCCTCATTTCAAGTTAGAAAAGAGGAATCACAGAACCAAAATCTTGTTTCCAAATTCCTCAGCCTTTTTTTAAATGATTCTGGGTTAACCATGGAGCACTACTTGCTTCCTGTACGGGCTTGACAGTGCTAGATCTAAAATCTTACCCCTTTACTTTACCAAGAAATCGTTTTTGTCAAGTGCAATGAATGTAAAACAGCATGCCAGTGAATTCTGCCACCCATCATGCAAAGCATTTGAGATTGTGTATAACTACTTTTCAGCAAAGCCTTGATTTCTGCTGTTTATAAAGACTCCCTGGTGCCTGAGAGAAGAATAGCAGTAATATGTGAAGGTTTGTAAGCGATTCGAATACTTCTTCCCCATCCAAGTAATTGGATTTTTAAAAATTTCATGGAGTGGAATGGAGCAGCTTCAGAGACAACAACTCTTTTCTTACTACTATCAACAAAGGGTAGCTGAAAGATGCTTAGTGATTTCCCTCCTCGGTAATACAGTTTACTACATAGAAATTAATCATGTTTTATAAAAGCTGATAGGCAACACTGATTTTTACAAGTGGCTGTTTCATTAGCTCAGATATTATTATTGATTAATTTTGAGGCAGAGCCAAAGCAGATCTATTTACTTTATCCCTAGGTTGCTTACAGTGCATAGCAGCCACTAGTGCTAGTTTGTTTATTGTGGAATATGTGCTATTTTACAGGATTTTGTTTTATATGACTTTTTCACAGAAGGATTATGGATTTATGTGGTTAGGTTTACCTAATGCTATTAGTGTATAGCGCAACAGAACCAGTATGTGTTTGTGTGTGCAAAACTAGTTTTTTGGTGAAAAAGCATAAAAATCCTTGTGACTGTTTTGTTCTGAAGGCTTAAATGTATCTGCAATCACATCTGCAGTGCTAGGTAAGCCTTATTTCTCTAGCTCCTGACTTGTCCTGGCTGCTGATTCAAATTACACCTACAATTGAAAAAAGTGCCTCAAAAGCATACTGATAAAAACTGGCAGCATTATTTCTGCCTGGGCTGATAAACAGTACTTGACTTTCCCTAAACCGTTCTACCACCCACCTTCCTTCAGCTATAAGTGGGATGTCATGGCAAAATGACAAACGTTCCCTCTTTAATACTTCTTCATGATGAACTGCTTCATATTTCCTTATGAGGAAAAGTAAATTCTTAAGTATGATAATTCCTTCACTTTTTCTACACTCATGAAAGATAACCAAACCCCATCAGTATTTCATAATCTTCTCTTTGAAAAGGGTGATTTTGTGGTACCAATTATACCACATCCATACCTCTCCTGGGTAAAATCTTCACTTATGGGCTTCCAGATCATGAAGCAAGGCACACAGACTGTGGAATAATTGTGCTATAGGAATATATGACATTGCAAAGGATGTTATAAAATGTATTTGGATATGTGATTTGTAACAACTGGCTGAACCAAGCTTTGTTTGCATAGTCTAGCTATTTAGAAGGTAATTTATCTGCGCAAAGCCTCCCTGCATTGCTGTGGGGTTTTTTTAATAGATCAGACGAGAACAGGCAGCTCTCTCCTTTGCACACACCTCCTATTCACATTCTTGACCTCATTCCATGAGACCAGAGATCTTATCAGACTCTTCTTATTTCCTAATCCTTCTATGTTGAACAAGGCAAATCTTTCTCCCGTAGTCTTCATGGATAACCTCTCTAGCAAATTCTTCTTAGAGACTGTTAAATATCTGGAGCATGAAATTGTGTGGAGACTTTTGAAACAGAAATGGAAATGTAAACTCAGCACATGCATTATAGTCATGTGCTATGTGATTGAACTGTTTGATGACTGTAATAAGGAACAAGATAAACTTCAGATTAAGACCAGAATTTTATGACTGTTAAAACCAAGCAATTAGACAAGAAAATGTGGAATATTCCTTTGGAAAAACACCAGTCATTTTAACTACATACATGTTTATTGTGGGTGCTTGTCAATACAATCACAGCATTGCGAAAGTCCATTAATCAGAAACTGATTTTTATATCATGCTTTAGTTTCAGTGTCTAGGGTTTTCGAGATTTTTTTTTTTTATGTTTTGGACTTTCTTTCTGTTTAAATCTTAATCTGTCCCTTATCCCTATGTTTTGCCTGTTTTTAAGAGAGTTTTCCTTATCTCTGCACACATCAATGCCGTTTCCTGTTTTGAAAGTGAATAATAGATATCTACTCTTCGAATACAACTTTATCAGCAGCTGTAGCTGCTTTTGAGTACATATCTTCAGGTGATACCATAAGTCTTTACTTGCTAGTAAGAAAGGAGTGTAGGACTTTGCCTTGGTCAAAATACATAGCATCGACTGTTTATTTCTCCTCTAGTAGGGTTTTACACTGTCAGTGACCTAATATGTTTTTGAAAAATCCAAATATTTGTAATCTTTAGTTTCAAAGAATAGAAACATATAGTGTATTACAACTGTTCACTCTAGCAAGTAGATACAGAAAGATTATAGAAGAGAAAATTTTTTGGAAAATACAGTTTTTCCAGAAAAATACTTTTCTGGAAAATACAGTTCTTCCCTTTGCTGTAATCTTCTGAAGCTCCTCTGCTTTATGTGATTTTTTAATAAATAACTGTCCATGTTTCAAAGTTCACTTGAATGAGTATTTTTTCCATGTATAAATTACCCTTCAGGTAACTTGCACCCCTTTAAACATCATGCAGATATTTCAATACTTTTGATAACTCTCACCAGTTAGATAGTCATTTTTATAGAGTACTGGAGATAGAGGAGAAAGAGAAATACCAGAGGATGAATTTTATCATAATATGTACACATGCATATAAATCACAATCCCGAGGAACCAGGAGTAATTTTTTAGTTTGGTGAGGCTTTTTTTGCTTTTTCAGAAATAAACACAGTTTACCCACATGAAAACTCAATAAATCCTTAAGCCTTCTGTGCTGAATTTCATCAGCCTTCTAACCTGAACTGTCTGACCTCATAAAAATATTTCCCTCCCTGCTTTTTGTTTTTGCCCTGTGCTTTGCCCTGTAGCTTTATCTCCATGTCCAAATTAATTTTGGGCATGTTTGCAGAGCTGATTGCAGGCAGAATTGAACTTTGTTCCCTCTGGGAGCCAGCTGGCTGGAGCCAGCTCTGGCCACGTTGCAGTGCCTGAGCGGATGAGCTGTACTCAGCAAGTCCCATTAAACGCATCCGAGCACCAGGCAGGCAGGGGCATGGCTGCAGCTCAGAGACAGCTTGTGCCTGCCCAGCTCAGAGCTGCGGCAAGGAGAGCTCCTGCCTGTGTGTCATCCCCTGGGCAGAAAGACCTTTATCTGCCCACAGTCTCCCTCCTTCTGGAGATTCAAACAAGGAAGGCATTTAATAATCTTCTGTACTTATCTGTGCTAGCTGTTATTTTAACCCCTTTCTTATATTGTGATGTCTGTCTTTTACTGGGGTTTCTTTTTGGCTTACCTGATCATACATCATTGAAACCTTTTAACATGGTTCATCATGTGCTTTGCCAGTTAAAACTCATGTTCTGTTTTAACTTTTCTGCTTTTATCTCCCTGGCACAGGGAGGCTTAGACTCATCTTTAGTAGCCAATGCATTATTTTCTGCTTTTTTCATGATCTCTTCTCCACATTTAAGTTGCATCTTTTTATCCTTCAGAAAAGCCTTGGTCATCCCTGCCTCCTAGCGAGCTAAAGTGACAACATTTCATAACACTGAAGGTCATGTCCCCTTTCCCATATTCTGTTTAGTGCCCACACCGCCTTCACCACCAAAGTGCAAGTTTCAGTAAAAGTTAGAAGTGTTATTTCCACTAAATACTGAAAACAGTACTCTGGCCACACAAAGCTTTTCATTTATGTATGAAACAACAGTCCCCCTCTAACATCACTAACATATAGTCATGAATATACAGTATTTGTTCATAGCCTGTTGTGAAATGGATGCTGAAAGCAAATTTTGTGATTTTTCTTCCAGTCAGAAGATGGAATTTATTTTTTAATCTCAGCTGGGATGGGAGTATATGTAAGTTGTCAAGAGAAATCCTAAGTATGTATGAGGAGATTTACTATGGATTTTGCAGCAAGTATGCCCATAACTGGAAGAGTTTTAGCAGGAGTGCTGCCTGAGTGGATATGGTTTCCATGTATTTAGTAACCCTCACCACATACTTTTTTCAGAAGCTCAGCTTGAACCTGTAAACAGAGGTTAACCTTCCTGTTAGCAGCGAAATGATGTAGCTGTGCTTTTCTTCTTGGGCCTCGCTAGAAATACATTTCCTGCCTCTAAGGAAGGACTGTTCTCCCTTCCTGAGCTTGTAAGATGTATATTTCAATGATGGTGACTTTTTAGTTTATATGAATAAAAATAAAAATAAAAGTATTAAATTACTTTTATAGTGGCTTCTCCAAAATGCACAGAGTACTGCAATTCATTCTTTAGGGGTTCATCATCTTTCCATTTGTGCTTATATGTGCTTCTACTGGTCACTTTGATTTCAGTGGCACTGAGAAGAAATGGTTGATCAGAGAATTACTTATTGTTTCACCCTTACAAAGTACAAAACAGCTTGCAAGAAACACATCTTAGCCTTTAAAGTTAGCTTGTGATAGTTCCTTTTTTATCCTTTAGGTCCTTGCTGTTGCTTGATAAGTAGCAAGTTCTAAATTGCTTCTATTAAATTTGATGTGTCAATGTTACAATGCCAAGAGATTTTTCACAATATATATTTAATTTGACAATTGGTGTGAATGTGCCACCCTTCAGCCCTGTTGGCTTCCAGATTAACATTAAAAATTTTTTGAAAGGAAGTGGGCAGCAAAGAGGTTTCCATTTTTGCAGCTGGGAGATTTTTGAGAAAAAACAATAAGAAATAGAGAGTAAAGCAGAAGGTTTTCCTGAAGAAGCACCTGTGTTTTGAAATACCACTTAAACCAGTTCACACATTTAATGAGTTTCATTCAACTGCTCAAATATGATATAATTCTCTGTATCTGTGTGTATGTGTTCATATATAGATCAGTCACTCAGTCACAGAATATTCTGAGTTGGAAGGGCCCCACAGGGATCATCGAGTCCAACTCTTAGGTGAATGGCCTGTATGGGGATGATGTGCTCTGTAAAAATGCTATAATCATTTACATTTTAATAAAAAGTTGCTATTTTAAAAATGAAGTTACTTATATGAAAAATGCCTATATGGTCTTATAGTCTTCATTTGTTAGAAGTGAATTCTTTTAACAATACATTTAGCACAGTTTTAGTAAGTGTAGTGTTGAAGTAGTTTTTGGTATGTTATTGTCTTTCCCTTAAAAAAAAATCACATTTTAAATCACAACTGGTAAACAACAATTAAAAAGTAGACTTTGATGTCTTTGTGAAAACAAGATGTTTTAAACAAATAACACCCAGGAAAAAGTACTGAATATTAATCTGTGAATGAAAACTCTCAAAAATCAAGAACTGAATGAACCTCAAAACATCTTCTGTCTTTATACCTTCTAAACCCGGTTCTCCAGGACATGTGAGAGATGAATTTCATGGGAAGATGTAAAAGACAACCTCACTACCTAGCCTTGCTGGTTTTGTTCCCCTAACTCTGAGAATAAAAAAAAACCACTTTTTTTTCTTTTTCAATGTCATTCTGACACTAGCATGATAAACAGGTGTACAAATGTAATTTTCTGTTTTGATGCCTATTTCAAAAATGTCAAGTTAACAGTATAATAGATGTACCAGAAATATAAACTGATTCTGAAAACCACTAACAATCCAAGGACTGTATAATGCTTGCATTGTCTAACTTGAGTTTCTTACTTCTTTGTTTTGTCTATAGACACCCTATTTTTGGCCATCAAATTGTTGGGAGCCGGAAAACACAGATTATGGTCAGTGTAGAAATATTTCCTATTTCTTTTAGAAATTATGCATTATATTAATGAATGCATCATTGCCATCTGTCTTGTTTCACCATCCCACTGTTCAAAACATAATTATATGTCATGTAATTCCTGTGCAAGAGCTGCTGATATTGAAATAAATGTGTTGTTACCTTTCTCAAAGTTTATCAGAAGTTTTTCAAAGTCATATTTTGGAGCAGATCTGAGGAGAAAAGAAAAAAACTCAAACCCCAAAATTCAAGACTCATCAAAATCTACCTTGCCATTTACATCCTCTGTTTGCTCCAGAAAGTGTAATTATTTACAGTGAGAGAATCTCAGTGAAGCAGAGGACAATTTATTGATGGTTGTGCAGTGGTTATTATCAGATTGAGACCCAAAGGTGTGTCTAGTTTAGAACTCTTATTTCTAATATACACCCTGTGGAAAATTACTTATGAAAACTAATATGGTTCTAATATGAACTGTATTAGAAAATACCTTGTTTATTTGCCTATGCCTTGGGGGTTTATTAATAAATTATATATTTTAATTACTGATGTGTACTTAGCAAAATCTGAAGATAATAGGTAGTAATGTATTAGGAAAAAATCTCATTAAAAATTATAACAAAATTAGGTGCCTCTGTACATCAAATAATGACCTAATTTTTATAGAAAGTGGATCTGTGAGCAGTCTTCTTTTCATTCTAATCCAAATGCTAGCTACTGAGCCCATCTGAAGACCAGGTCACTCAGGTAGTTGAGCATGTACATAATAGGTTATGTTTTCAAAACCTCAGACCATGAAACTCTCTTTTTACAGTTTTTCAGAAATTTAGGTGAGTGTTCACTTGTAATTTGGATTCTATGCTCTTGGGAGCCAAAGACTTCAGGGATGGATGGTTACAATAGATGCTTCCTTTGTTTTTGGAGCAGACAGTTTAATTTCAAATACATTGCCAAATAAAGCAATTTTAAGCTGAGACTCTTCAAGGTAGAGTTTGAAAATGTGATAATTTCCTCATCCTATAGTAGAAAAATGTTGAATTTTTTACTGATATTTGAAGATGTCCAGTAAATAGTTATTGAAAGCTCCCAAGGAGGAAGGATTCTTACCACAGGTGTGTGCTTAACCACTCTGTATAAGAAAATTAGTCACTGAAGGAAAAGTGATTTACTGTTTATTATTTCAGTATAGTTCCCTAATATGTTAAAGATCAGCAAGTAATTAACTGTGGTTTAAGAGACATTGAGTTGTTTAGCTGTAATGTGTATCACCTTACTGGGGTGATTTTAATGAATAATTATATGCTTAACATGTCTGAACTTGAGATCAGGCTGAGAAAGTTTCTATTAATATCCTTTAGTCTAGAGTAGGAGACACTAACTTTCGTGTCACAGCTGATCAGTGGATTGGTTGATAAATTATGAGTCTTACTCAGTAAACAGAAATCTTGTATAATCTGTCCAGGTTTTGCATGCCAGGAATACAGAATTAAACTTGGAATCAGTGTCTTCATCACGCAGGGAGGTACCTTTGTTGAACAGTAAATGTACTAATTTGAGAGCTTTTGAGATTTCAGTGTGTTTCAGTTGCTGAGTTAAGCTCTTTGGTTGCAGAGGGGAGAAGGAAGGGGAAGCAAACCCTCCAAGGCTGCTATCTCATTGCTCCTTCCATGTCATGACCAAAAGTGCAATCCTGTGAGAAACAGACCCACAGCTTCCCCATGCAACAGGGCCAGAGCACTGCACTGGAGCTACCAAAGGTGGCTGTGTGTCACCAGAACTGGATAATGCTAGAGCATTTGCAGGAAACTAACATTTTAAGGCACCTTTTCAATACTGTTCCTATTAGGTTAACATCTGCAGCGTCCCAGAAATTAGCATTTGCCCTGTAAACAATGGTGATCAGAGGAGTACAGGAAAATCAAAATATTTAATCAAAATATTTAAGAAACCAAAACAAATCTAAAGTAGGTTTGAAACATTTTGAGAATATTAAAGGATAAATTTCACCTCAGATACATGCCAAATAGGTTCTGCAGATTTTCACAGTAATTGTTACTTCCTGGAAAATATAATAAATAGAATTTATGTTATTACAGATATGCAAATGCATTTCCTACTTATCATGCATTATGCTGCTGTGCAGTGCTACCAATTTCATGGACTTGTCCTGAACAAGATTGAAACTGCTCCCTCTAAAACTAATGACTGTGGCAGGAATTAGAAGTCTCTCAAGACTATCAAAAACTAAACTCTCTCTGTAATCTTCCTTGATCAAAGTTATTAACAAAGCAAATCACTTTCTTTGGCATTAACCTAATTTTACAAGCCTTTGAAAATACTCTAGAATTTTATTTTAATTTAAAAATTAATCCCAACCATTCATCTTTACTCACCGATAGCTGGGCTACTGTCCAGAATGTAGCACACTGCCAAGAAAGTAATTTATCTTAAACAAGAAATTAAATGAGATTGAGATACGGTATGTTAGTTTATTACTAGAATTAGCTAAGAAACAAACAATCCTTACATATTTGTATAATACGTTAACATCTTCTCTAAAATGTAATTTGATCTGTGTGAGCTTGTAGTATCAAATATTCACTTTAAAAATATATATTTCTGTAAAAAGTATAAGAAAAAGACACACAAACAGACTCTTCCAATATGTCAAAAAACCACAGACACATTCTCATAATAAAGCTGTAGTGCACTGCTACGTCATGGTGGCAAAAACAGGGCTTGGAATAATTTAATTTACATCAAAATGGAAAATAGCCTTTTGATTGTAATTTCCAAAATATTTGCTATGATAATTCTGAGGTTACTGAGACACTGCTAATTTTCATAAAGTGCTGAAAATCTCCCTCCTTTTTCTTGAAAATGATGCTTTAAGTATTGTCAAGAGAGATTCCTCAATTTGCAAATATTTTTTACAAAGACAGGTCCTTAAGTTCCATCTGTTGAAGTCCCATTTTAATGCCATATGTCTTGGAGTCCACCCAGGCAGGACATGTTATTCTTTGGTTTTAGTGTGATTATGTTAGTGAAAATAAGTAATAATAATACTAATACTACTACTACTAACTAGTATTATTAAGGCCAGTGTAGTTCAAATAACTTTGTTTTTCCTGTGAGTTAAGTTGTGTTCCTGAATTACGATTAGGTGTTGTGACAAATAGAATTGGATCTCAATTCAGAAAATCTGGCTCTTGAAATGAACACAAACTAGTGGCTGAGCATGTGACCTGCTTGTAATCATCTTCTCTTTTCTTACAGATATAATTTTGTAACTGACAGATTTTTTCTTTTTTTTTTTTTTTATTCTTTAGGCTTAATTTAACTTAATTTTGAAAATGTAAGAGGCTTATAAGAATTTCAGATGTATAAAATATGAAGAATTAGTAATTTTAACTAATTTTCTCTAATGAACTTTCGCTGATAGTTAGACTTAAAAGTATCTGTGACATATCAGACTTTTTCTTACAGTTAAATGCATATTTAAAAAAAAAGAAATATGCTTAAAGGAGAGAAAGAATAAAATTATAAAGTGCCACAGTCACTTACAGCCTTAAGGAGGTTTGGACTCATACTAGAAGACAAAAAGTCAACTGCATCTATATAGTGGCAACAGGATGTTGTTTGAGCATTGTAAATTTTTTTGTGTGTGTTTCTCTCAAATGAGTTAAAAATGGAGGGGGACTGCAGAATATTGGTAAGTTATGGAGAACACAGTAAATAACTGATAATGCAACATGAGTTTAAGAGCACTTGACCATGTGATCTTTAAATGAGACTAAATGAGACTATTTTTTTGTATACTCAAAGCAAATTCTCAAATATTGCTGCTATGAAGAAGGACAAGTTTTGAAAATGTAATGTATTTTCAGCAGCCTTCCAGGTAAAGTCATGTATTGCAAAGGCAGCGTCCTAGGAAATTAGAGCAATTACAGGGGTTAGGGGAAGTCTTAATTAATTGCTCCCTTTAAAAGTGTGAGATACCTGTCTGGATAAATGCTGCAGTTCTTTAGATACTGTATTAGTTTGGCGCAGCCTGGTTTTGGGTAGCAGGGGGCCGCAAAGACGGCTCCTGTGGGAACCTGCTGGGAGCTTCCCACCATGTCCGGCAGAGCCAGTGGCTGATGGCT